>JAANSO010000359.1:0-39141 GCA_036507315.1 Lepidocyrtus fimetarius
AGAACAATCAAACAACAATCATTACAAAGCAATCTAATAAAACGTATTTTGTTATCTGACTCAATGCGTAATGCGTGCGTAACATTGCGTCAAGAAAGATGCTTTAAGGGAAATAAACCAAGCGGACTCACATGGCCTCCCTTCCTTGTCCACTCCAGCCAAGTTCCATGGAAATTCCGTTTGGAAATCTTGCCAGTCTTCGTTATCGATATTGTCCACTTTGTTATCTTTCCTCCATTGCACATGCTTAGCATAATCATAAACAATCCCTTTTAAAACAATTTAGGTGCAAAACTTGCGATTTACCATTTGCGTACCTAATTTAGCGAAATGAAGTTAAACTATATTTTTTCAGCCTAATTACGATACCTTACCTTTAATAAGTTCTTTTCCGCAGTGGGTATATCGAAATTGGATGCTTCAATGAACAATAAACGGGTCATTTAATTATTAATTAACATCCCCATTTATTCGCCTTTTAGGCTATAATATAAAGAATTTACCTCGGAGCCATTTGATCAGGAAGATATTTTCTTGCATGTATTTATGAGGGAGTCTTGAGCGAACTCGATCTTTAAACTGAATTAAAATAATTAGTCAAAATGAGTTTCTTGGGAGGCCTTTTCATTAGGTAAAAGCAGGACAGGAAGTGGTACCTTGAACAACGTTTCAGCTTGCTTTGCTGAAATGGCAGTGTCCTCTTCAAATGATATAGCGGAAACTGTGGCTATGTAGGAAGCTACTACAAACCAAGCCACTAGATAGGATACTGCTTTTAATTCCATTTTAAACCCCAACTTACAGTTAACTAAACTACAGTTACTATTTTTATTTAAAAAATCACTTGGAAATAAATTTTATCTCCAGCATCAATCTTATCGTAAGGCCAACAAAGTACTAACCCGATTTCTTACCAATAAAGTTGCAGAAAGACTTTTTAAACCTGTCGTGACCAACGTCAAAAGGAAAATCATTATAAATGAATAATTGCAGTGCAAAGTCAAAAGATTCCCATTTTTTGGAGTGAAATTGTGTATCACGCATGTCTGGAACAAGATCAAATTATACTCATCAGTTTAATCGCTTTCTAAAAGGGGTGTCTCTTAATGTTTATCAAATAAAGATTCTTCTAAGATTTTCCCTACAAACGCTGACTGTACAGAGTTGTATCTTTGTTTGTTTTTATAAAAAAACGGATATAAACTGGATAGGCAGGGATATAAAATGCAAGCAATTATTCCCACGCAACTCTCAATCAAAAACAATTAAATTTCTTCAGCTAAACACGTATTTTATTTGGCTTATAATCATCTTGTTAGTTTCTTTCAAAACTGGAAATTAAGTACCTAATTTGGTCAGTATTGCCATATAAACCTGCAAACTCGGCTTTATATTAATAAAAAGTTCAACACCTTAGCAAAAAGCAAAATCTAGTTTGTCCATGTAAAATTGTAAGTAATGCTTAGAATAAGTAAAATAAATATTATTTAGCAAACAATGAAATGCTACTTTTTGTTCCATTTGTCTTTCAAAATGACACTTTATATTTACATTAGTGTTGCAAAGGGAAACATGAATTTAACTATGTTATGCAAGAAGCAAAATAAAGAACGGAGATTGTAAATGATCTAGTTATGCATGATTCCTCTAATTCTGTGCGCAAAAATAAATGATTTTTTTCTGACGTGTAAAGTTGCAGTTTAATTACGCAAGCACAATTCGTCTCGCCATGTCCGTCAAATGGAAAAGAAGAAGTTGATTTCCTTGGAATACAGACTACTAGTGCTGAAGGGGCAAAATGTTTGAAAGATTATTTTTTATAATTATTGGGACCAATGAACAGGAATATGCAAGGCTGGAGAAGGATTATGAGACGAAGGACATGTGAAATTCAATGATCAATTTTATTCATGCACTACAAAATGCAACTGGTTTGGTGCATGCAAAAATTGCATTGGAGCACTTAATTATGATAGTTCTATGACGTACATTGACGTCAATTAAGTGTTATTAACCACCTGGTCACAAAGAATAACATGTTACTTTTCTTAGCAACAAAAAAAGTAGTTATGGATGACTCATATGCTAACTTAGGATTTCATTGCATGCAAATTCTGTCAATTGAAATGGACGAAAATTTTAAATGAGTAAAATTTTGAAATATTTCTGCGCGGAATCCGATTTTATTTTTCTTAAATAATTGATAAATTCGCACAAGGCTTCACATCTTTTTCATTGTCTCCTTAAACATCTTTACAATTTATGATAATGATTACAGAAAGAAGGCGCCACAAATTATACATGCCACAATAGGATTTATTTACGCCGTACATTTATAATTATCATTTATAATATCATTATAATTAAATAGTAACTTAAAATCGTCAATTTTTGTGGCTACTGAATGATAAGAAGAGCTTTTATAGAGGGGCTCTCTGGATTTTTGTATTAAGTACATTTTATAAAACTAGCAGCAGTTCAGGGAGCATTTTTTATTAACCTTTCTAATACTTTTTTATATAACAAATTCGATTAATTTAATCAACACGCTATGCTAATTTTAATTTAGCTTGAAAGCAGGTTAAAATCTCCATAAAACAGTTCATTTTCCATTCTGACAAAATATTTTTCTTGGAAAATAAGCTTTTTTGTATAAACATGCGGTGGAGGAGACGTAGCAAAATGGAAAATTGTTAAATATCAGATTTTAAAACTACGCCATACAAAGTTTACTTAAATATATGCATTGGTTCAGGAACACAGGTTTACAAACACTATTTAATTACCGAGTATATTTAAGCTATGAGGATTTAATGTAAACCTTATCAGAGATATAATTTTCTTATGTGTGATAAACATCTATTACTTTACATAAATTATAACTAATTGTAAATTGTAAAAGCTTTTTTGTTTACCATTACCATCCTTAAAAGCGGTTAATGGCAAACTACAGGAATTTGTGGCGGTGCTAAAATTATGATTTTATAGGTAATATCTCATTTTACCCCGTCAACTTTAGAAACTACCAGAATTTAATGATTTTTAGTTACAATCAAATAAAAATTTAATAGCTTTGCTTATTTCGCGTTATTTTACATGGTTTAGAATCCATTTATGTAATCAGCAGTTAAAAAATCGTTAAAAATGAGAATCGCAGTTTTTTGTGATTTTGTAAAAATAACAAACGTTATAAAATCCTTTTAGACTTATTTTGTTTAACTTAAATACAGTCTATTTTATTGTTTGCCAACATTAAGTTTTTATATGGCAATGATGGCATATTTACTAGAAGTAGCACAATCAACTTTCAAAAAGTTTAGTCCGAAAAAAAGATTTGTAAAGGTTGCTACAGTCTTTCCATAAAATAGAATCAACTAGATAGATCCACAGGTGAAAAATAAAACAAGTCAAACAGATTAAATATGAATACAACGGTAAAAAAACTAATTTTAATCATAATACACTGAAAGATTACCTAAATTTAAGAGACTAAATTGGACTTATTTAATTGTATAGTACAAAGTACTGGCGCTTTCTACGAAAATAAATAGCACCGCGCGTAAATAAAAAGAGTTAAATTTCTCAATTTCGCCCGTTATGAATAAAGCACAATCACTAGTTTAAGTATAAATAATTAAGAAAAATTATAAACATCACGGTCACTGCAAACTTTCATTAAAAAACCTTTCACGCATTTTTATCGTGACTGATGAGATTCCTCTTTCGTCCGCACTGATTTCTCCTCTGACTGATTTTGAGTTTTTCCTGCGCTGGGACTATTCGGTCCATTCTGTTGCTGACTAGAATGAAGGTGGCTGTGAGAGACGGGTGAGGGAGGAATACTGGCGTTAAGTAATGGAATGGGCCCACCTAACGGACTTGACTTTGTGCTACTCGCTGTGGTCACCGTTGAGCCGGGCGCGACACTTTGCAGTGGACCTGCTCCAAACGGGAGGGAACCGTATGGCCCGTTTCCAAACATGGCAGAGCGTCCTGGTGGAGGTGGAATGCGTGCAAGCTCTCGTTCCCTTTCGCTAAGCTGGAGTAAGCCAAGACTCATCCTTGGAGGCGCTCCGAGGAAGCCTGGGTAAGCATCCCAGGGAGTCATTGCAGGTATTGTTGAGTTTAGTGGCGATGCAGGAGGGTAGATCCGACTAAATTAGAAGTTTTTAAGGATTAGTTTACGAAATTATGATCGATTGAATTTAAGTTTTACAAGTTGATAACCATTTTGAATTATTACCTTGCTGCTTGGCTGGCAGCAAGTGAAGCGGCAGCCTTGTCTGCTTGACCTTGTGCAATTCGTTCTCTGTCAAATGAAGTTAAAATGGGAGTTGGTGCCTTGTCCCGGTCTCCGTTGCTATTTACCAGATCATCTTTTGCCCTGCTGGATTTTGAATGCGACTGGACGGCACTTGTACTGTTACTGTGAGAATCGTTGGATCGTGAGCTTCGGGAATCCCCGTCGCCATTTTCATGTGGTGTTCTTATCGAACGAATTGGAGATCTGTCACGATAAGGAGAAGAATCTCGTCCTCGGCTTTCTCGACTGTCTCTGCTTTCACGACTTTCCCGACTGTCGGAATGGCGACTGGGTCGTTCGATATCTGACTCTTTTGGCCTTCGCGTTTCCGTTGGAGTCTTTGAATCACGTTGGTCTAGCCTTTGAACTGGCCAGTTGGCACCTAATGCGTTGCCTGCTCCAGGAAATGGGGGACGAGTGGCAAATCTGCAAATTTTAGAATATTATTTTTTTTACATTACACAGTTATGGCTGTTAATTGCCAGCAAAATAATCATATTCTCTTACCTTCCCCACTGATCTTGACCTAATCCCACAAGAGATGAAAGGTCTCTACCCAAAAGACTTGATCCAAGGCCACTTAAACTTCCTCCAAAGCTTGGTCCCAATGCTCCAAATCCCGGATACCTTGGAAGTGATGGAGCTAAAGAAGTGGGACAAAGCAAAAATTATTTTAAAAACCTGAACATCATTTTTATTATAATTAACGCTTTATATAAGCTATGATAAATACCTAAATGAGCCGCTGCAGAGTTTAAGAACAAAGGATCATACGGCGTCCCCCTCGGGGAAGCGTGTGGAGGAGGTGCATGCGGGGATAACATAGGGGCACTGAATGGTGGAACTTCCCCAGCTCGACTTAGGCCTGTAAATGCATGATTTGAGGATCTAAGCAAGTCCGCCGCTAAACTGGTAGATGGTCCCGTAGAAGTTGCTGACACGGGTGGAGTTGGAAGTCCGGAGACTAAGCTGCTGCTGCCCACGGCTGACGAAGGAGGATTAACGGATTTTGAAGAACTTGCGCTACTTGAGCTACCAGGTTTGGATGAGCTGTCTGCACCAGTCCCTTTTTGTTGGTGTTGGTAAATCTCCCAAGCTATTCTCACGTGCATTGCATTCCATTTTCCAGTTTTCTAAAGAAAAATGGTTAATTAAATCAGTTCTGTTTTGCTCGTTATGAAAAATAATGTATTTTTTATTTTAGCTTTACCTTTTGTGTGTAGGCAGGCAATTGGGTTGGAGGAGCGAATGGAGTTGCAAGCCCGTGAGGTGGCAAAATTCCATTAAATCCAGGATATGATAAGCCCATGCTAGTACGATAAAACGGAGAATCCATTCCTACCTTTGAAAGGTCCTTAAACTAAGGGAAACCAGAGAAAAATATATGATAAAAGCTTTTTTACAATATCGTTTAATTTTACTGAAAGTCACGCAATAATTTTAAATGTTCATACCAATGGAGGTGGAAATAGTGAAGAATGTGATGGATGCGGACCAGTTGGAGCACCAGGAGGTAGATGACCCACACCTGATAACGGTGGGAGTAGTGGGTGATGGGGATGCAGGTCACTCGGCCTTGTAAGAAATGGGGACGGTCCTCCTGCAACACCCCTGTCCCCGGAGATCAGTCTACTCTCCAAATCTCTTCGTACCATATCACTTGTTGTTGGACCTGAAAAACGGAGAAATTTGGTTTATAGCCATAAGTGCATTCTAGTAAAGGATAGGTTTCGAGTTAACTAATTTGTCCACCTACCTGGATACAAGGGATCCGTGGAAGGCCCAAATGTGGGAGGTTGGGATGAAGGGTGAGCTGAAATGGAGCTCAGGGGCAAGATTGGTGGTGCAAACATGCTGGACGATACGGGTGGAAGGGGAGAAGCAAGTCCGTGTCCGGGAGCAACCCCTGGATAGCCTCCAAAGGGGCTAGCTACCGATGAAGGTGGGAGCGACAGTGGTCCACTTATTGATGATCCCACAGCAGAACTAGGAGGCGGAGTTGGCCTAGGCACAGGTGATAACCCAGGCACAGAGCTGTACAAAATAGTACAAAAATATTTAAATAAATGTTGCTTATTTACATCAAATAGGGTTTGGTTGAGTTAAACTTACCTTAACCATGAAGCAGCTTTGGAGTATGAAGAGCTTTGAAGCTGTGGCGACAAATTTGGCGGCAATGGCAAATGAGAAGATTGTGAACTAACAGGAGTCGCACTTGATCTACTCAGGCTGCTCACATTGCTGCTACAAAATGGTCATTGATAATTAAAACAATTAAAAGTTTGACAATTAAATATTTAAATAATGATAATAATAAGGTTTACCTATAACTATCTCGTTCTCTATTTGGACTGTGTCCTCTTGGAGAATGACTCCGCGAGGAACAGGACTGCGTACTTGCTGATGTAGCCAGTGAACTTGATTGATGATTGCCAGTAAAACTTCCCCCTTGATTGTTACTAATTGACGTTGTGTTAACCGGGATCGTTGATGCACCGCTGTTGCTGCTCCCTGAGGAACTTGAAGA
Source organism: Lepidocyrtus fimetarius (assembly GCA_036507315.1). Classification (NCBI taxonomy): domain Eukaryota; kingdom Metazoa; phylum Arthropoda; class Collembola; order Entomobryomorpha; family Entomobryidae; genus Lepidocyrtus; species Lepidocyrtus fimetarius. Next base: position 6,831 of record JAANSO010000359.1, read on the forward strand.
CCCTGGATGCTGTATTGACTGCGTGGCTGACGCAAAGGCAGAGTTGCCAGAGACTCTGGAATGGGCTGGGACTCCACTTGTGGAGTTCGAGTGGGAATATGTGTGATGCTGATGAGGATGATTGGTGGAGGAACTATGAGGCAGTGTAGAATGAAACTGATGTGAGTTTTTAGCACTTGAAGAATGAGAAGCTGCAGAGGAGCTTGTAGGAGAATCAAGTAGTCTTGCTATTGATCCGAAAGCTTGCGAGGCATTTGATTTACTTGCTGGAACCGGCACTGCAAAAATAATATTTAAATTGCTGTATTTGATATCTGTTACTGTTGGAAATGTTAAAATTCAAAATGCATACCTTCGTTTCGTAGTGAATTTGTCGACTTTTGATGTTGCGGCGGTGGAATTGTACGAGAATTGCCTACAGTTGGTCGACTTTTATTATCAAATGCTTCCGGAGTGGTACGCTCCTTTATATTAGAATAAATATTGATTAGATTAGTTAAGATACCAATCATTCAATTTTAATACAATTACTCAATGTACCTTTTTATTTGCGTTTTCCAGCTGTGGTCGATGCAGAGATCCAGTAGAATTGTGATTGGAACGATCGACAGAATTTTGAAAGGGTTTAGCAGAGTTCTGTGAGAAATGTTGCTGATTTACCCTGGCCGAAGGGTCGCCACTTGGATAGGTATTTGATGAAATGTGAACGCTGGCTCCGTACGAATTAGATTGCTGACTATTACCAAAACTGTTTTGGGGTTTATTAATTCGATTATTGTAAATATTTTGATGTTGATTGTTTTTATAGGTTTGGAGTGGATTATGATAAATATTATGATTAGACAAAACGGGCTGTTGCTGCTGTTGCGGATGCTGATGGAGGTGATTTGGAGGAGGCTGGGGCAGATGATGCTGAATACTATGATTAGTATTAAAGTTATTATGATGTTGCTGAGTTTGATGATGTTGGTGATGATGTGGCGCAGATGGGAATGGAGACCCAAGCGGGGTAATCTCTTTAGGACTTTCTGGTTGTAAAACAGCGGCAGCTCCAGTCACAGATTGAGATCCACTAATAGCGTTCGGAGCAGATGGAGGTGGTCCCCCTCCTTGAGGACTCCGAACTCGAGTTATCGCAGTAGTTGCGTATGGAGTAAATAAAGTTTGTGACCCGATTCGACCTTGTCCGAATTTCTCTTTGGGATTGCTCACTGGTGCCACCACTTGTTGTTGTGCTGGATGCAAACTGTTACTATTCGCGGACTGCTTAGGACTTGGTTGACTAAGTGGAGTAAACGCGGCCTGTGAAGTGTTGTGAGGGGATGGCTGATGTGAAGCTCCTTCAATTAAGTTGTCGGTTAGCACGGGTTGCGCTAAAATATAAGGATGATGTGGATGGTGATGGTTGCGACCGTTGAGTTGTTCCAATTGACGTTTAGACGGGCTTAGCGGGCCGTTCTAAAAATAGTTTTTAAAAAATAGGTAAATATTTAAATATTAAACAACTGATTAAAATTTTGCAACACTCACGGCATAATATTTTGTTTCTTCAGAAGCAGAAGTCTTCCCGTTCTCAGATTTACTACTTTCCCGATCAAGTAAAATTAAATCAGGTGACGGGCTAGGTCCAGCCAAGGAACTTCGATGGTGCAAAGCTGAAGGCGTCTTCTGGTGGTTTTGAAAATGAGGCAAGTGAGGTGAACTAAACTGGGTGGCTACGGTACTGGAGGAAGTTGCGAGGTGGAGTGAAGAGGGAGGCAGGATCTGCGAGTGATCAAGGGACGTTGAAGTTGAAGAAGTAGAAATTGAAGGGACACGGATCCCTTGCGAATTTTGTTGAGTTGATGTTTCCGCGTGTTTCAAAAGGTTCTGATGAAGACGAGGATTGTCCACTGATTCAGGTCTCCCCAGTAAATCTAAAAATTAAAAAAAACATTCAATCAAGCGGAAATCAGAAAATGAGCATTTTAAAAAAATAATCAAAACCCTCGTTTTTCATTAAAAACAAAACCGTTTCTTTGCTACGTCAAAACAAATCCTTGGAATGAAACAAAAGGATTTTTCATTATTTTTCTTGAGCGGTGATTTCTTTTACAAAGCAGAAAACAACAAAGGAAAATGATGAAAAGAAAGAAGGTGAAAGGGGGAGAAAAGATGTGTCATGAAAGATGATAATATTACATCACAAAAGAAAATATTACTTTCATGTTGGCAACCCAACACAGTTTCCATTATCTACATTCCATCTTGAAAAAAACAGAGCTTATTCAACTCCACAAACTTTCCCATTTCTTGTCAGAGAGAAAAATGCAGTGACAAGTTGTCCAAGCTCTTTCTTATTTTCCTTTTTTTCTCTTTCGGGTTAAAAAACAAAGCCATTTTATAAAGATTTCGCCGCGGGTCTGTAAACAGTGAAAGTACTGGGATTACGTAATAATATGAAAAAAGTCAAGACAAGCTCATCTCCTATTTTTTCTCCCACTTCACAACTTTTTTTTCCACAGAGGAAACAAAAATGTTCACCAGAGAGAGAAAGTGTTGTAGTGGCTCCGACTACTTCAGCGGTTTCTCTATGTCAACTTTATACACTTCAATTTTTTACGAAAACTTACAAAAATACCATTTCCTATTTTATTCTTGTAAACAAGACAACAATGAGAAAATAAAAACGCTGGAACATTCCTTTGACTTTTAAAGCTTTGTAAACATCCACGACTTTATTTAGCAAATAGATTATGAGCCTTTGTGTAGGCTTGGAACATGCATGACCGCTGTAAGCATGTGGGCTTTTTAAAAGGTCAATACAATTTAAAACCATTTCCTTTCTTTAATTACATCCGCTAACCTTTGCAAATTTATTTTTATAAAATTCTGACAATTAAATCAAAACTTTTCTTTTGTATGTAATTTTTAATTTAAAAAAGGCGTCAATTCTTTTCCCGGGAATTGACCTGAGCCTGCCCTCAACTCAATTTTAAGTCTATGCGTAAAGATTATTAAAAAAGCGGTTGGAAACCATAAAGTGGATCCTTAGGAAAGCCAAACATTTAATAAAGTTGTTAACAAGAACAGCTGAATCATTATGATAGGAGGGGAATAAAAAGACGTTTTAAGTAGAAATGCGGGAATTAAACGTTAAGTTGACAGTCACTCAACTACAATAACTCTCTTGGAAAAGAGAAGTGTATTTAGCTTAAGAAAAAAAACGCTTTCTCCATTTGTCAGTTCCTCTCTCGTTGTTGACTCCTTTAAAAAAGTTGAATTAAATGTGAAGTGCTTTTATAGAAAAGAGGGAAAAGAAATGGAGAGAAAGGGAGTTTTTCTTTCTTCTCGATCTATATTTTAAGCCTAAAATAAACAAAAAACCCTCCAAATATATACCTTCCCTCCCATAGTATATATATCCCGGTATATATCAACTTTCCCAATTTCTTTTGACTGGAGGGAAACTGGAAGAACAGTAAAAAAGAGTGCTTTGAAAAGAATAAACTTGGCAAAGTATGGATAAAACTCGAGGTTTTCTCAAATCTTTAGAAGGTAACTGAGAAAGAAAAATCCTTCGTTTTTTCCTTTACAAAATCCATCTTCTTTTTAATACTTTAAAAAAAGCCTTTTTCATGTATATATGAGTTCACTCTCTTTGAGAATAAAAGGAAGAAAAGGTTTCATGCTCTTCAATCTCCTCTTATTGTGTACACACTACACTCACTTTTTCCCCTTTTTTTGTATTTTCTACCTTTTGATTTTCTTACAGGATAAAGAAAAGTTAATGCATTTCTTCCGCCACCCTGATTATATTATTGTTATCTGGAGTGTTGTATTTTCTCTTGTTTACTGCTCCTACCATTATCTTTCATTTTCAATCACTGCTTTTTACAGATTAAGAAATGAGTACTACAAATGAAATTATCTTTTGTTAACATTTTTCTCTATTGATTAAGCAATTTCATCGAAAATATTTTTTAGCTTCCAAATGAGTAGTTCAAGGAAAACAACAAATTACTTTCCTTATTTGAAGCTTATTAAAATAAATCGTAAAAATTTCCCAGGTTTTTTTTTCAGTTATCCTCTAAAAGAAGAAAAATAACATCATCATTATCCGCGTCAGTATCATCATCGAAGCTCTTTTTTATACGGGATTTCCTGAAAACCAGACAATGAACAGTTGAACGTGAAGGAAATAAGAGGATAAGAGTCTCTGTATTTCCAACAAAAAGCTCGCCTTTCTCTACGAAAAAAGGAGTTTTGCTGGAAAAAGTGAAAACGAGATAAGAGGAAGAGAAAAAACGGGTAAATCTTTAAAGGGAAAAATATGCAGAGGAAGAAAAGGAACTGATATGTTATCCGAATACTTAAGTACGTTGCTTTTCTTTCTTTTGTAGTACTTGAATAGTTGTGTAGTGAGTGAAAATCTAAAAAAATAGATAAAAGCTCAGACTCACAGTCTTTTATAAACAGAGATGATTCAAGCCTACTTTTCCCCTGGATTTTCAGCTTTTTTCCCAAAAAAAGGAAAACATACGGTTTTTTCCATGACCATCTAGCGATATACTTCTTTTATTTTTCCTATTTACCACTCTTTCAAAAAGAAGCTGAAATTCATTAGAAAAGAAGGTAAAGTAAAAGGAGCAAAGACGTTGTGAGAGAAAGAGAAAAGTAAGTTTTTAAAATGTTTCCATGAGTTTACAAGGTCTTTTTATAGAGGAAATAAAAGTTTGGATGATGTTGTTGGCATGCTGGTGTTGGGTGAATAGTGATGCGGTGGAGGGCAGGCCAGGAGGCCAACCGAAAAAAAGATCTTTGGCGTAACCACTACACAGAATTTTCTCTGAAGGGAGAATGGAGATAGCAAAAAGAATCGATTTTTTTTTCTTTTTTACTCGTTGACTGGGCATGGCTATGTGTGAACTGACGGGGAAAACGGGAATGAACCAGGGTAATAGCTTTTTTCGTATAAAAGAAATGAAGGAAAAAAAATAAGGATGAAGAGAATTTTCAACTTTCTTTTACTTAATTTTTTAAAAAAATGAACTTTCACAAGGCACTTAACTTGTTTTAAATTACTCCGGAAATCGATAAAGTCTTGTTTCATAACCAAATTGAAAAAGTTTAAATTTTTAAATATTTTTTAAATGATTTTCAAAAGATCATCCGTAGAAGATATTTTATTGCACTGGAAACTTTTTAGCTTTTTGTTAAATTCAAGTCTTTTATTTCTGGAGATTCTCGTCAACGTGTGGTTAGGCCGTGTTAACTGTGAAAGGGAAAGAAGGGTGGTTTCCAAAGACAGGAACACAGTGGAAAAGGGAACGGACGTCTTTATTAACAACTTTCTCAGATAATCTTCTTTTTTCCACTATAAAATGGGTAATGCACTGGTGCTTCTGTCAGTTCATAGTGAAAATTCACAAAACTTTTCCATTCTTTTCCCTTCTCTTCAACTGACAGAATACATTCAAAGATGTGGAAAGGGAGTGCCCCTGCCGATATACAATATTCATCCTCTCCTTTCTCCTGTCATTTCTCTTTTCTAATGGGCTATATCGGTGGAAAGCCGCCGGTGTTGGATATTCTATAAGCATATGCTTTCTCATCTTATACTTTTCTAAACTCCTGCTGCTTTTTTCCAGGATTTAGAGGATGAATCAGAACAGAAATTCACTCAGGAAAAAAAGTTCCGTCAAACTGAAAAATGAAGAAAGGGAGAGAGAAAATCTGATGGGGAAAGAGCTGATAAGTACTTTTTCTAGGAAATGGTGGTAAAAAACCTTAACTTTGTAGTGTACACGGTGGAATGAAAATCTCAATCATTTTCCCATGTAATTTTTTACTCTTTTTAACCTTCTTCCCCTTTTTTCAACGATAAATGAAGAAAGTTTCAGGGTTTTTTATCTTAGAATTCATACGGGTTAATTTATGATCTGAGAATATTATTTGAAAAAAGTAATTTCTCAATTTTGCGGTAGGCAAAAAAATCCTTTTGAGAATTCTCTTTGAACTGCTCGTCTTGTTAAGTTAATTATATTTTTGCATAAAATAATTTAAGTTCTTAGAATTGCAAAATTGAAGATAAAATATTAAAATCACATTTTCACAGAGTTTCGCATTACAGCGGAAATTACGTTAAATAAAAGGTAATAAAAAATGTTTATTTGAGTGATATTCCAGTGGAAGGACCACTCTGTAAATAAAGACGTATGAGAAGACACAAAGCGTAAATTGACTTCCGCTAAAATGAAGTTCTAGAGGGAATCATTTAGCACATAATTAATTCTGTGCCTTGTTCTCAAAATGTTTCCGACTTTCTCATCCAACATTGAGAGAGACGTAGACAATTATACGTAATAGTGGAGCAAAGAGCAGAGTCATCACAGTCGCACTTGAGTTTGACATTGAGATGAAAATGAGCTGGCACTCCGAGCCACTCACCACCAGCAAGAGCACAAGGGAGATTCCTTTCTCGGCATTCACTTGAAAGAAAAAAGATGTGAAAAAAGACATTTTCCATGATTTCCTCTCTGTTTGTGATATGGTGGAAATAGTAAATTAAACGAAATAACAGTGTTTGTTGTCCCACTGGGACTGGAGAGAAAATGAAGGGAAAACTTTTGAGAAAATTAGCAGGAAAGAGGATGACGAGAAGGTTGAAAATGAATAGGATTTTTTCAAGAGATTCCACATATCATGGATTGACCCAATCACGACGATTAGATGGAAAAAGAAAAAAATAGGGGAAATGTATGTATATGGTTTCATTAGAAAAAGACGTAAGTCCTAAAAAGATTTTTTGTTGATGGTCAAACAAAAAATCTTCTCTATTCAATCCATGTCTGCCCAACCTGGCTTGAATGCGTAAGATGGGTAAATTGTACAGGGTGGGGAAAAAGTATTTCCCCTGAGAATTCAACTAATTCATGAAAGTGCTTTAAGAATAATGAAAAACTAAATAGAAATGTACAAAATGAAGATAAATTTAGAAATATAATGATTAGCAAAAATATTATCGTAAAACCTGTTGAAAATCTTTAAAGTACTGCATGTTCATAAAAAGCTCAAAAACATGGTTAAAACGCAAAAAACGAAATGACAAAGGAAATAAATTGTTTTCAACAGGGTTCAAGGATGTTTTTTGCATTTCGCACTCAATAACTCCTTAAATAGCTGTGCATTTGTCCGTGACTGTGGCTAATTCCTTTTTTATTCTTGTCAAACACTTGTTTAGCAAAAACACAATATTATTGTGCAATAAAAATGCAAATTTAAAACTTTTACCTTTTCTAGCACTCCCAAACAGTTCCTTGTGGTCCTCAGAACTCTGTAAATAAAAAGAAATTTCTTTAGTTATTAAGAAAGCATGCGTGTAAAAATTAAAAAGCCGTAACTAATTTGCTAATTTCGCTTTTTTATTACTTTTGGCTTCTTTTAATAATTTGTGATTGGATAACCCGACAAAAAGTTTTTGCATTGTAGAAACAAATGAAATGTGGCTGTGTAGGAATGAAACTTTTCAAAACCAATTTTTATTTTTCCCGGAGGAAGAATCCTAACAAGTGATCCGGAACGACAAAAGAATAAAAAATTGTGAAAGGACAATGAAATGAAAACGATGATAGAAAATGTTGAAAAACATTTTGAAATTGTTGTTCAATTCTTTTCATTTCAAATTCAGGACGCGAAGCAAATAAACTACAAATAGGGGAAATCCTTAAAATGACTAACCTGTAAAAAGGGGAAAGCTATGAGATGGATTTTCATTACTGAAATAAATTCTTTATTTTTAAACACTTTTCTCCCAATGAATTTCACTGGAGCTTGTTAAAACAGAAAAAAATGGAGGGGAAAAGCCATCAAAAATCGAGGGATTGACGTAGAATTGTTTCCAGAGATGTTTCTCAATTTTCATCTTCAATTTTCCTTCATTTCCCATTCTTTCAATGTTTTTCTTGCAAAGGGGAACAAAAATCCTCAGAAAATGGCTTTGAAAATAACGATCGAAACAAAATTTAGAAAAAATTCTTGTTTTAACCACCACCTTGTGTCATATTTTGAGTTTTTGCAACTTGAATGACAAAAAAAACATGAAGCTTTGGAAGCACTTGGCAAATAACGATTAAGAATGTGTAGTTGGACTTGAAAGACCACAAAAATGGTTCAAATATTTTATCGACGTCTTGACGCATTTTATCAGTTTTTTCTGCCTACTTTGGCTATCCACAAGATCATCGAGAGTCAATTGATCTTTGTAAATAAGAATTCATCTCCCCTTTCACAATTCCGTCTATCTTCTTCATCTTTAGTATATCCACTGAAATGGGACTCCTTCTGAGATAACAGCGTATTGATATACTGACAAAGACGGGAGAAGATGAGCATTTAAATGGATCGATTTATATTTCAAGGATCGTCTGAAATAGCAAAAGTGCCATTATGGGAACAACCTCCGGTCATATATTACTTTTTATGCTTTTCTTGAAAAAAGTGTTGAGCTTCCCTTTCCAATAAAAATTCACTTTTTCTCGCTTATAAATACTGCGCGCATTATAAATCTGTTTGCGGATGAGAGTTCACCTTAAGAAAATGCCTAATTGTAAGCAATACAAAACGCTTTATTGACATTAGAATTTCTCTCAAGTGGGATTTTTAATTTCACTGTTCTGCAATAACATTACTCATTAGCATTCATATTTCTCTTCAGTTTAAAGCATACCCCATTCCAGTATTACATGATTTTTTCAACCGGGGCTTTACCCAAGTTTCATGTGTCTACAGCATACGTTACGTAATTAACTCTTTATCAAAGCGTTGCATAAATCAAAACCTTTTAAACAGGGTTAATATATTTAAAAAAGTAAAGACGTTAAGCTTTTATTTACTATTTATGCTCCAGTTTCTTCTAAAGTAAATAAACGGAAGGATTAAAACGCTAATTTTCCTTCATCACGCCAGGAAACACATGTAAAATGTAAATTTTCTCGCAAAATTACAAGTGGTTCCCATTTCTTTCCAGAGGCTCATTTTGCACAGTAAATAACGAGTTGAAAACCCAAGACCTAAACTGGAGAAAGTTTTTAGTTAAAAGTAATTTCTTTCACCTATTTATCATTTACACACACTTCTCCAGCACGTTTTCTAAATTGCACCATAAAAGCTACAAAATTAAGATACACAACGATGATAAATGTAAAGAAGCTTTGGAACTTTATATTCCCTCCAGTTTTTCAGTTAGGTGCAGTGCAGCAAACTTGAAAATGCCGCTACTTCCTCGTCTTTCCCTTTCCTAATTTTGTATTCATTTCACAATGTCGTAGGCATCCACCGTTTTGAGCTTCATTTCCCTTTTCCACATCTCGGAAAAGGGAAATGGACGAGATAATGGTAATAATAAGTAATTATGGTTTGGAATAATGGAAGAATGGAAAGAATGGGAATGACAGGGGGAAAGAAAGAAGGGTGCAAAAAGGCAATTAATAATAAATTCTCCATTATGATGCAATAATAATGATCTAGGATGGATCAAGAAGCTAAAAATAGACAATCTTTACGAATAAAAGTGTTGGAAGCAACATTTTCTGTAATTATCTAATAGTAATAAAAATCGGGCGACAGTGATTATTATTTAGCTGTATAATACCGTAAACGCTGTAATAAATGGTAATTGTTTTCAGTCCATTCCTCTCTTTCCCTTCTTCCCTTGATCGATAAATGTTTCCTTAACCGCCATCAATTACGTGTAACTTAAAACCATTTTGTTTTTTTCTAAAATATACATAGAAAAAGGAGTGTTGACGGTGCATTAGCCTTAATCATCCTACTCTTGCCACAAAAATATAGAAAACTACTCCAAAAACTATTTTTTCTTATGGAGTAGAGTTTTTTTTGCTGGTGGAAATGGTTTGAATGGGGGAAATGAAAGAGCAGTTTCAGTGGGTAATTCTAATAATAATAATGACATGGTGTGGTCCATGTGGTGATGGCTGCGGTCGTTCCTTATTCCTTCGAAAGGAAACCCTGGAATATGAAGGATAATATCGAGGAATCCATAGCTGTGTGGAACCCAGTGATGTGTGGCGGTTCCAGGAGGAGCCCCGCGCAGTAATGCATGAATAAAAACCAAATGGATTGGAATGAAACGTGCTCTTTAGTTTATGATATGACTCCATGACATGGCCTTACACACACTTCCAACCGTTATCAACTCATTTCACCTCTTTTCATTCATTCTAATACAAAATCATATCCAGTTTTAAACATTTCCTTTTTTGTATTTTTTATTCGAATTATTGTTAATATTAAAATATATCATTGACCTTGCATAACCAGTAAATTAGTTATGCAACAATTTTAAACGTTTTAAGTCACAGGTCAATCATTAAATGACTTCCGGTTTAATTCCAAGAAAGCATAGGTTAAAAGTATCACATTATAACCTCCACTTTTAAACATTATTTTAAAGAAATGAATACAGCATAATATTTTTTTCTTTTTCTCCTTCAAGAGCATAAATCTCATCTTGTGCTCCTCTCCCCGGAATACAAATGAGTTTGATCATCTTCCTTACATTTCCACAATGGCTTTTTTCACTAGAAACTTCTCTGTAAAGGTTCTCCCCCACTCCCTTCCGCTTTTGAAAAAACCACATTCTTTTCAACAAAGTGAGTACACTTGCTCACGCACCAACAGTTAATACTTGGATGGGTCCACACAGTTGTGACAAGGGTTATTATTCTGCACGTTCTCTTAAACATTTTTTTGTGAAAGGCTCTCATTCTACAATTTACAAGATCTCTACGCCCACAACGAGATTGCAAGGAACATGTGCATCTGTGAGGGAACGTGGAGGAAATGGAGGAATATTATCTCGTTTGTATTGTCAGGGCAAAAAAACTACGTTTTAAAGATGCAGTTGGCGTTTTCCACAAGGAGGTCATGCAATATTATACTAATTCACCCTAGTGGAAATAAAAACTCTTTTCCCCGCTTATTTCTCAAGAGAGATAGAATGGAGGGCATGCAAGATACAGAGAAATACTTAAAACTTTACTAGATCATCAGTGTGGAATAAACCTGAAATAAGGTTTTGAGAAGAATTAAATATCCCGTTTATTCTTCCAGATTCACTATTTTTTCAAAAGAAAGTTAGAAAATTTATACTACATGATATCTTTGAGATCATCCAAGAGGAAACACACACATACTTAGGACTTTTCCAAAATTGGAAGGATCATGTGAGGATTGTGCAAGTTTCTCGCTTTTCCACAAACATGGAATGGTCGCCGCAAGGAATTATCGCGGAAAAAAGGGGGGAAACTAGAAAAGTACAACGGAATGAATATTCTTTTAAACTCTGGAATGTGTGTACAAAGTAGAACTTTTCAGAATGTTTGCAGTGGTAGGGGCACTATTTTGAAAAAAGTATTCCATTCCCATTCATGTCACATCCATAGAAAAAAGATTTTTCATTTCGGTTCACTATTTTTTCTCCTCAGTTAGCCTAAATACCCGAGAGCTGTAGGAAAAAAGCGGTGAATAGAAACGACTTTTCTCATCTTCCTTTCCATTTCCTTTGCAGTGGGGAAGGTGAATGCGAATGAGGGAGGCCTGCCTACACCAACATTCAAAGGAAATAATGTTATAAAAACATTAAAGCAGTGGCATAGTTTTTTTTCCAGGTTTTTGATCACGGGAGCAGAAGGTTGGGGAAAAATTGGCAAAAGGATTGTCTTTGAATCTCGTAGTGTCAGACCTCATCTGTCATTCTCTTCACCAACACAAAAACCTTATAAAAACGGAGATCATTATTTGTAAGTATTTGGAAAATATGTATTTTTGGCTTCCATTCACCCTAGATTACCCCCAAATAAATCTATAGGAGGATATCAGCTCTGGATTCCACTCGGGTTCACTAGGAAATTCATGTCATACTATCATTGCTAGTAAAGACAATAAAAACTCTTAATGGATTTCACAGATTGTTATTAGCCAAAGTGATAAGGATACCCTGGCATTAATCGGACACGAAATATTATTTTGTTTTTAGCTTGTATGAAAATCGTCTTTGATTTTGCCTTTTATGAACGGTTGTAATCAAAAGTGACTTCTGTTCGCAACAAAATCCCTGTTTGATTGAACAACTTTATGACAGTATTACATTGCATGACAAATCCCTATCCAAAAAGGTAGTTTTAAATGCAACAAAAACGAAAGTTTTTAAGCGGTGATTTTTCTCTCATAAAATGTTAATCATAGACCGTTATGAGCTTGCAATGAGTAATTTGCCACGTGTGGTAAGAATACTTGCAAAAAGACAATTTCATACTATTTTACAAATTCATTTACGCAAATTGTTTGAATATTTTACTTGTTGTGAGCATTTTCATAGTTTAATTGACAGTGACTCTGTTTCATAAAATGATTTTGTGATTGCTTTGATGGCCCAAATCCATAAAATTAAATCTGTCATTAACAACGTGTTTTGATATTGCCTCCTCGTGCTTAGATCCCATTCTCGTATTAAAATTGGTTTTAATAATAGATTAGCTGACGACATCACATTTGAGAAGGTATAATAACAACGAACTTTATTTTACTACCGACAAGAACGCAACACAAACTCCATTCAAATCCCAAAAAACAATTTGATTGGCATATGGCATGGAAAAACCAAAGTTACATAATAGAATGTGACCCCACAGAAAAAATCCGAGGGTGACTTGTAAAAGAGAGATAAAAAACAACAAAAGTGTCGTTTTCATCCTTGGCAAAAAACTACAAAAGCTATATTATTTTACGTATTTGAATAATGACGAAATATGATCGTGATATTTAAATTTATTACTTTAATTTGTAAGTGAAATGGATGTTTGTGGAGGGGGGTCTGTTTTTTTCGAGTGCGTGGCTCACACACGTTGTGTCTTGTGTGGTGTCACTCTCAGACTTTTTTATTACTATTATTTACTTAATGGATTGTGCTTTTACGCTCACCATGAGCTTATTCACTGAGGAAATCAATCACAGTATTGTCCTTCGTCAACGTGTCGTCGTCATCATCATTAAAAAAACTGATACAATAAAGCCAGACTTGTTTTATTAAGCTAAAAAGGGTTTCCTTTAAAAAGCACATTTGCGTGAATATCTTGTTCAACAATTTTTCAACAATCCGTCACTTGCGTAACATGACATGAAAATATTCATCAATTTGTCAATATTATGACCTTTAATGTGTTCAAAAACTGTTGTTAATCCAAACTCAAAGGTTTAATTTATAAAAGTTGCTTTTAACGTTTTCTTTCATCTTGAGTTAATAATCCATTAGCACCCTGCTACACCCCTTCAATATCTTAAAACTTATTGACCTTCCCCAATGAGAGGAAGAACTAGCTGGTACATGGAAACTCCACCAATCAACACTACCTCACCGCCATTAGTGCAAAATTACAATAATGGCTTTCCTTAATAATCATAATAATCTCCACTAATGCAATGAGAAGGACTACTCTTTGGAATATCGGCGAGGAGGTGATTCCTTCGAAAGAGGGAAAAATTGGATTAACTCTTTTTCTGTCACAAAGGACACTGCAGAGAAGTTGAATAAAAAAGATAGGAGAATCCAAAGGGGGGTTGAATAACAAAAGGAGCTTAACAGGAGCAAGGAAAATATTATGAAATTGATATCCTTTCCAACTCATCATCCTAATCACCGTAACACATTAAAAAAACGCTTCCAACTTCTCCCGTCCAAGCACAGTTGGGTGGTCCTTGAATACCTAAATGATAAATAGGTTGGGGAAAAAACCGCCGCGTTCTTACACTTTTTTCTTTATTAAAAATCCTCCCATTGTACAAGCCTATAAAAATCCTGTGTCCAGGACGGGAATATTTTTATGCCATAATTTTATTACAAGTTATGAATAACAATGATCTAAACGAGAGAGAGTGTAACTGGATCACTCTAAAAAGGAAATCTTATACGTGGCATTGAAAAATAAATTTCTTTAGAAATCCTCATCCTAAAAGTATCTATTTTTCTCAATGAGGTTTTCTAGTGTTGGGGTACACACACAATAAGAGGATTAAATATCCGTTATGAATATGATGAAATAACACAATAGCATTTTCTTTCTAAAGCATTTAAGTAGCCGGATTTTATTTCGATCCCACTTGGTTCATTTTTCTAACAATGCGTAATATTAAGTGAAGAGAAAAAATAAAAATCCTCTCATGTGTACATGTGTGTGTTATTGGAAGAATTGGATACAGATAATAATTTATCTTTTCATCTGACAATAATATAAACTGGAAAAGAGCTATTTTTATTGCTAACAAAAAGAGATTACGCAACGTACAACATTCACCACACGGCTTGGATAAGATTTCCCACTTGGGAAATAAAAACCCAACTCACAATCAGTGAAGAGATTTCAAAGGTTATTTTTACAGATGTTTCAAATCCATTAACAATCTTGTTACCAAATCTCAAATCCTTGTCATTGTTGACTTTGAATTTTATTTTAAAAAGTAATTAAATTTAGTGTATCTTAATTAAACCCCTGAAGAATAACTTTTCTTACGGCAGTAAAAGTGTTCAGTTAAAAAAGCAATATGTATTCAAAGATTGAAGAGCCCAACCCATTTTTCAACAAGAATGGAATTGATAAGAATAATAGCAATTTTTAAATTAAAATTTATTTTCAACTCGTAAACTTGTGGCAAAAGAGGAGAATACTTAAATTCTCGGTCGGTCACACTTTTTTATACAGCAGCAGGAGACTCATGAAGCTGACATCATCAACATTTTATTATTTCTTGCTCAAATCGCCCATTCTTGATTGACGTTCTGTGCATATTTCCCGAGTGATTAGTTTTATTAAGAAAAGGGGGAAAAGGGCTGAAAGCGGTTTTATAATAATAACAGGTTGGGAGAGGTCTCCTACAAGGCAGAGCAACTCTGGATGAACATGAGGAGATTAGTTAAAACACTCACATCATAATCGAATTATTCTTAAAAACGTGTGATGTGTGTGACTTCACGCATTCTCATAACCGGTTCCAACTTACCTGCAGTCTTACAACTTGGAATTCAATTAATGAATACCCCATTCACATTCATCTTTTATCTCATGTAGGTATCTTTTTTCTTGTATGGATCATAAGTAAACATGATTTTTACTGCCCTGTAGCTTCTCTCTACCCTCCCTGAATGAAAAATTCTTTTTGTAAAGGAATTCCATTGACTTTTTCTTTTGCACAAGCTCGAACAGGATTTACATTTTGAGGTACCTACATGATTTTTTTCTGTGGTCACAGAATTGATATAATCAAAGATCACGAGCCTAAAAATAAGAAATCAGTTGAAAGTTGTATCATTCAAGTTTTTCCATTCAAAAATATTCAAACCCACAAAGGGGAAATAACAGATTGGATAAAAACGGTAAAATATGTTTTAACTGATGAAAAATTACATAATACCTTGTCATTTCACAACTCCTTTGACTAATGAGGGTACAAAGATAAGGAGAATGTTTTTTTGGGCTGAAGAAAACAGTTGTACAAAGTGTGCATCTGTGAACACTTCCTGTGCTTTATTATCAAAACATGAAAGAAAAGGCGGAAACCAGGGAAAACCTTTTTTCAAAAGTCACTACTGCCCTTTACATTTACCCTAAATTTTAAGAAAAAACTAAAAAAAATAAATAAAAGCTCCCCTGTCATAACTTTGTAATTTGCCTTCTTCAATGAAAACCTACAAAAAATTGTACGTTTTGATGTTGTTGATAATAAAAAAAGTATTTTACTTCTTTTTAAACTTTGAGTGGAGCTCAGTTTTATAGGGAATGTATGTAATTACGTAATTCCACGATATTATTTACCTTGTTAACAGGATATGATTGAAAATGCACGCGATGGAAATCTACGATAATAACGAGGAGGAAATGTAAGGGGAAATTAATCACGGAACACGTAGAAAACTTTGGAAAACTCGAAAACCCTAAAGTCAAAAATATTGAGGGTTTTAAACACCTATTTAAAAACTAGTTAAACTGTCATTAGAAAAACGGAATTAGCAAAAAAAGCATACTTGAGCAAGAACATTTCCTGTTTGTATAATTATTTCAACTTTCTTTAAGTTTGTATAAAAAATACGATTCATTAATCATAATATGTAGCCTAAAAACCACAGAAATGCATTGGATGGTTTATTTTAGCTTTAAACTCCCAGAGAGGGATAAAAAACGAGTAATAGCTGCATTTCATCGTCATCATTTTTGGTAGCAAGAGTAAATGATATGTTTATCTTTGCATGGAATACAATTTTCAAGCACATAAAATAAATGATTATTGGGTAGAAAATGGTAATGGAAAATAATAGAGAAAGTCAGTTTATTTCTATGATACAAGCCATTTGGGAGGTTTCCATCACTGGAAAATCTCTCGTGTAATTTTCTTTGTGAAAGTCTAAAAAACTACGCAACTGTGGAAAACAGCAAAAGTGAAACTTTTTTCAGTGTAATAATGTCATGTCATGATAATAGCCATAAAAGCTTGTGGAATAACACTGGCATTTATTGTACCCGGGAAAGACCACACTGGCACTATTGGGAATTAAAATGGAACGGACAGACAAACACATTTTCACACATACGTACTTGTAGTTTGCAAACATTTCCTTCTAAAGCTGTTATAGCGGTTTAGATAGATCATCATCATCAGGGAATTGACGCCGGTGGTGGTGGTGGCCACATGCGAAACAGCGATTCTGCACTATCATTTGTCCTCATTATTAAATTGCAAGGATTTTACTCGTTGTTTTTTAGAATTGCGCTTTAACAATTTACATCGACGATTATTTTCACTTTCACAAACAAGATTTTTATTCTCAAAATCAAAACCGTTTACAAGATTTGTTAAATACATAAACCCAGATTTTATCTTTTTTTAAAATCAAACCGTCACTACAGATTAAGAAGTACATTTTTTGCTTTAAAAAGATCATTTGATTTCGAAAGTTATGCAGAAGAGTGTGCTTAAATATCCTGTGTGCCGTGTTTCCACCGAATTTTCAACCCGATTTGTCAATCATAACTGAACCCATCTGGAAAATACTTTCAAAATACTTTTTTCCACCCTGTCAACATGCGTAAAGCTCAAATGTTTATTATGCATCGGAAGCATTGCTAACGATGAGGAAAAAATAGAAAACCCTTCTCGTTTTTAATGGCGCACGACAGGAAAAGAGAATGAAGTTTTATGTCATTAAGTCACACAATTCCCCTAGTTTTTCTACATTTATGGGTTAACCATAAAACAACAAAAAATACAATTCCAGGATTTTTTATTCAAAAGGTTGAATTTTTAAAAACGAACAATGTCATTATTATTCGCTTCCTTCTCCAGATCCGCTTCAATCAAAATGCAAGTTTAGCCGGTTTAAAACAAATTGAGCGTTAATATTACAAAACCAGCCTTATCTTAATCATTCCCATCATTTTTTGCATGTTCTTAAACCTTTATCGCATAATCCACTTGGAGTTTAGATTAATTCTGCAAAAATGTTTGTAAAGAACTTGAATGATCCTAGATTCTGTTGTTTCTAAAGGAAATTGCAATATGGGCATGTAACTAGTTAGATAACTTATATGATTAGAGGTCAGGGAAAGATCGAGAAAGAAATCTTCATCGCAATTTGTCTAAGTGGGAAGTTGTTATCAGAAGCAGATAAAAAAATTGAGATACATGAAGAATATGAAGGACCCACTTGGAATAATATTGTCGAGGGTTTTGTTTTTCTTCCTTTCATAGCTTAAATCGCATAATAAAAGAGAGTTCTCGCTCTTTCTCACTCTTTCCCTGTGTTTCAAGTAGCACTTGTCCCAGTTACTGAACAAGGAAAAAAAATATATCTTCTGGAATGATACTTGATCATTCTTTATTTAATACTCTCTTCCCTCTCAAACTCGCGGGATTAACTTGATGAGAATCTTTATCATTTACATCATTTTAATGCATCAGCTTCATTATTGTTTCCATCCACAATGGAATGTTACATAATAACTGCTGAATATTATGTATTTTCATTTTGGATATTTTATATAAAAAATGACAGTGGTAGCCAAAACGGCTCCGATGGTGTCACTCCCGCTCTTATTCAGATGGGAGGATGGAACGCGCTAATAAAAACTTAAGGCGGCCTTCCAAAAGGGAAATTTGTATGGATTTGACAGAGATTGCATGGGCATATTGCTGCCTCATCATCATCACTGTTATTATCATCATTATTATTATTTTCTGAAAAAACCGGCATTCTCATGGAATTGAAAGAGTGGGAAGGGAGAGAGAAGGGAAGAGAGACGGCTAGATTAAATAGATATAGAAATGACGTGCCACAACAGAATTCTCAATAATACTCCGGCATTCTATTATCTTTTGTGGCGGTATCACTGATAGCAAAGAGGCTTTTTTGTGGATTGTAGAAAGAGATTGAAAGCAGTGAATATTGTGCACGCACCGTATTGTCCTCATTGAAACTGTGACTGACTCTGACTCACACAAAACAAATCCCTTGTGAATCCTTTTTTTTCGCTGAGATAACCATTTCCTTTACCCTCCCCCCTCCAATTCCTCCATTGCACAATCTCCCTCTCTCAATTCTTCCCCACTCTGTAGCTTCACTCTTTTGTGTGTGAAACTGTGTGATAAAGCCGTTGTGCAGTGGAGCGTGAGTGCTATTTACTTTCCAGACGGATGATGATGACGGTGGCTGGTGGGTGCCTTGTTAAAATACGATCCCCTTCGATAATAATCTTTGTCGTTGATCATATTTAAAGAGATGTTGAACAAGTGCAGTGCTAAACTAGTCAGAGAAAAGGATTTTTTCACTTTTATTAGCGGTCAAAGGGAGTAAAGAACAATTTTAATCAAGCGGATTGACAAAAATCGTTTTTAATACAGCAAAAGCTCAAAGAGCTTAGAGAATTATCTTTTGTAACTTTTTTCACAATGCAAAATCCTTCTATTCAACTTTGCTAAAACTCTAAAGCCAATTTTAGATAAAGAAATGTTTATTTTAGAAAAGCTCTTTGTGTGAAAGAGAGAACTCCTCTTTAAAACAAATTTAGATTGTAGAGTTGAAGTGTGACATGAAGATAAATGAATTTATTACTTTTTATTATTATTAGAAGGCATTACTCCTTATTACACTGTCTCAGGGATTTCACAAAGTTACAAAAGGGGAGATGAGGAGATTAGAGAGGATGCAAAATATGGTTTTGCATGATTGATGATGGTTCCGCAACACATTTATTTGCAATTTCCTCCCTCTTTTTAGCTTTTTTTAAAAACATTTGACATTTTCATTGGAATCGGAATTATGTGTAATGTGTCGTAGTGTGTGGGGGCTTTTCAAAAACTAAAGCTTATTCCCTGTCGTTTTTTTAAAACTAAAACAAGATTTATTCACTAAAAACAAAGATTCCATCACGATTCAAAGTTTTTCAAAAGTGTTTACTCAAATGGATTCCCTTGAAAAAACTGAAAAATAGTAGCATTAGGAATTCAAACGAAAATATTGCGCAAACAAACATTATATTGAGAGGAATTTTTAAAATAAAACATTTGGAATTTATTTTTTGAACAAACTACAATTTGTCTTAAGTGTGAAAATATTTGTTCGGATTTCATTGGCTCAACGCCTCCGCTTGAAAGAGAAGGCGTAAAAACTCTTTTTGATTTTCAGATTTTATTTTAAAAGTGGATTTTTTAAAAAAATTTTATGTTTGTAAACACTTTCCTTAATAACTTATCCCACTTTAATCTCTTTTTTAAATCTACAAAATCAATCTTTTTTAATCAATTCTTTTATTTTTCTAATTATTTTCTGATTTTTACTTCCCCTATAAATCAATTAATGTTTCCATTACGTAAACATTACGCAAAAAACGGTTGTTATCATCGGAAATAAATCACGTCAAAAGAAGAGGAGGTCTTTAATGTTTAAGAAAACTCCAAAGGCGACAGAATTACAATTTTTTCACTGTCAATTACAATATCATTACCACCGGGAATAAAATGTAAATCATTGCCAAAATATTTATAAATTTGTTGGCGGTTAGATTTTTAATAATTTAGTATTTCCAGTGTTAAATAGTAATTTGTTAAATCATCAAAAACATATGACAGGAAGAAGGATTTTTTATTTCCGAACCGTGTTAATTTTGTGAAAACTAAAGAAAGGCGTTGTTCCCGTATAAATAGAAGGTAAAAGATTAGAGTGATGAGAGAATTACAGCTTTTTCAGAAAAGTTCCCAATTTTAAAGCTTTTCTCAATACGAAAGTACGTTGACTATTAAGCTCCAACTTGGAAAATATCCTTTTAAAAGCTTCTTTAAAAAATTTGGAGTGGAGGATATCCTCATAATTTCCATTTCAACAGCTTCTTCCTCTAATAAACAAGTAATCTCTGCCTCAGAGAATATTATTATTAGTTCTTTAAAATCACCTCATTTCTACTTTTTTAAAACTGTGTGTCTGCTCAGAAGAAAAAGATAAACTACTATAAATACTTCCACTCTCTTCAAAGTGTTTAACGGAAAAGGTTTAATCGCTGCAAAAGACTTGATTCATATTTATGTTAAACCCCGAAAAGATCAGATTCCATGAGAGATTCTAGTCGACATGTGTTCGCACGTTGAGAAAGTTGTAGAGGATCTTGGAAGAGAAAGAAAGCGAAGTTGTTTTAGAGGAAAAATATAGTAAAGAGGCTTATAAAGTTATAAAACAGTATGAATAGGTGTTTCAAGTGTGTTTATATGAAAAGTTGAGGACGAGGCATGTACCCAATCTTTCACTCTCGCTTCTTAGCTCTAAAATTATTAAAGTTTTCCTGCAGGATTATACTTTTGGTTATTTTGCCTGTTATTTAGTCAACTCCTCGTGTCTTTTAGCTTTCAAATAAGTCTTTTGAGAAGGAAAAGACGGTGATTATGATGATGATGAGGTGATGATGACGTTGGAAAAAGCAGAAGCGTCGTTATATATCGCTGATCTCTCCTCTGTATACCTAGCTATACACACTCCAAGCAATAAATATTAGGAAGGAAGCACTAAAACCTCTTTAAACTGCGTTTAACACTTTAAAGATATAAGAAAGTGTTGAGGCTGGCTTTTTCGTGGTGAAGATTTTTTTGTGATATGTTTAAAGTAAAAGCTGAGTGTGGAAGAAGAGGTTGAATTAAACAGCTTCTAAGAAGAGATCTGTTAGAGAATAAGGGCGGCTGTTGGTTTTTCTTCTTGTTAAAATGAAAAAAGTAAGTCAACAAGTTAAGTAATAGAACAGTAGCGATCCAAAAATACACTTACGAGAAACACATCTGCTCACTTTATAAAAACTTCCTTTCTTAAAATAACATAAAATGCGAGCCAAACCTTTTTTTTATATATTTTCCCCGTAATAATAATATTGCATAATGTGTGTAAACACAGAATTGAAATAGTGAAAAAATCGATAATTAACAAAACTTTTTTCTTATACTGTAATCTTTAAATAATGACACGCGCATTTAAATTCTCGTTTTTTCTTAAACAGATCGGCAAGATTTCAAAAGAAGTTAAATCTTTGTAAGAGGTTACCAGAAGACGGGATTTTAGATAAATAGACAATTCCAAATCATTTCCTGAAAATGTGGAGGAGGATGAAAGAGATGAGAAAACAGACTTTTTTCAAAAACGTTTAAAACAGATCGCTTTTGATAATAAAAACGTTCGGGTTCAAATTTTCCAGCGATTTTAAAAACCTTATTCTTAACCTAAATTTAAATCCTGTAATTAATTGAAACATTGAAATGAAGTTTGATTTTACACTGAATTAATTTAGGCGGATTTTTCTGATCTGTTCAAACGTGTTATTTTCCTGTCAAAACTGTGAAAAGGAGGATTGTAAAAGAGAGTACGAGGTAAAGAAAGAATTTCCTTTGAAAATCCCTCTGGTAAACTAAATATGTTCGGAATGCATACATTATTACATTCCTCAATGCATTCTCCTCTCCATTTTCAAGACAAAAACACAATCCCTGAATAAATCTGAAACCTCAGAGCTTCATTTTTAAAAGACTTTCGCCTGATTTTCTTTCAAGATGAGCATGTGCGCCTTTTTTATTTACAAGGTGTTTTAAAAAGAATATTACGTAACAACAATAGCAAAGAAAATGAAAGGAAAATGTTTTAAAGACTGCTCCTGTTGGAAGAAGCTTTTTATAAAATATTGAAACGATGATTGTCTGCTTGTCATGCTTCGTTGAGTTCTCCTACGTTCACATTTGTTGGCTCATGTTTTCTTGTTTTTCTGCCCATTTCCAATTTTAAAGCTCGTGTAAAAACTTAAAACAAACCAAAAAAACTAAAAGCCTGTAATAGATTTGTAATAGAGTAGAAAATAGAAAGAGTTGCCAGGGAATTGAAGAGAAGAAACCTAGATTTTGACTTGGCAGTTGGCATGTTTCTCACATATTGTTATTATCATCATTTATTATTACACTTTTCCCCCTTGTCGTTTCCAAAGTGTTAAACATTTATTAGTGCTTCATCAAATTAGGCTCAATTAGTGAGCACTGAGCTTTTTTCTAGAGCATCAAATGAATGATATTGAAGATGATTACGATGATATGTTGATAACTAGCGACTGGAACGTATTTAATGCCTCATTATGATTGATTTAAACTATTTTTTATCTAAATGAAGCTGGCGTAACTGAGAATTTGTTAGCAGAGTCGAGACATGTAATTTTAAAATGATAAACTCGATAGACCTTGGGTCTGAATCTTTTTTAAAATTTACGGCTTTAAAACGCTGAAAGAACAAAATGTCTTATGTAATCTCTGAATAATTTTGTAATAACACTGAAGTATTTAAATCCCCCTGAGGGGAAAATGAAAACTCGTAGCCGCATCAATAAACGTTGTTATTAAATCGTAATAGAAAAGCCGGTTATTTATACCGCTCAGGGGCACCATCACACACCGCAAATAGAACCTTACAAGTAATCAAAAGTATCGCAATTTGTTTGATTTTTTATGCGGCTTTAAACGGTGTTTAAAAAAGTGGACAAAACCAGATTAATTTGATTGAGAAGCACCGTCTTAACGCCTAAGCATAATAAACAAGTTGAATAAATCAGGTTTACTTACGAGTTTAAAATTCCAATTAAATTTCAGAACTTTAAGGGAACTTCACAAAATAAAATTGTCCACTTTTTCACTAATTTACACTGCACTAAAATGTTGTCATACGTTTTATAAACTTTTGTCAGTTTTTACTTTGAAATACTATTTTCAGAATATTTTTGGTGAATAGCACAAAATTTTGCATATTTTTACAATTTGAGTAACAATTCACAATTTATTTCGACGTTTTTCTCTGATTCACTTTTCTTTGTGATCTGTTCAACTTATCAATATGAAAATATTTTTAAAAAAGAAGATTTGATGAAAACTTTGAAAGTCCATCACCCCCAACAGACTGGAAGAAAAAAAGTCTGTAAAATTGGAGGAAGAAAAGCGTTGAATTTTGTATTCATAAAATGAAGTTTGAACTTTTTTGATAGCTCAATCCATCAGTTGGAAACACGACATTTCATGCATATGAATGAAAAGTTTCCTCTTTTTTTATTACTGTAGTTGTATGACAGGAAATCATTTTCGAAGAGGGAAATCATGAAATCCCAAGAATAACTTTATCAAACACAGTGAAATCTTCTCTTTTTATACTCTGTTGCCTTTTCCCTAAGATATTTGTCATCAAATTAATTTTTAGTGTGAAACTCCAACACCGCCAGTGAATTTGAAGGTGGCACGAACAAACTTTTTTCACTATTTTAAAAAATCATCCTTTTTTCACCCACACCGCATTTCTAAAATATTTTCTCACGTACGAATCCTAAATAAACTTTGAATCGCTTTATGGTTTTTAGGAGTTTTCTACGCATACACATGCGCTAAGATTTTAAAAAACTGAATTTACACAAAGATGAGTTTATCGCTTTGCCAAAGAATATTTTGGAAACGTATTTTTAGTAGTTTCTTTAAAAATGAAGTTATTGCTGAAAATGTAGTTTTTAGAGAGACGTTAACAAACAATGTTGTAAATCTTGTAAAATCACAAGCAAAGGACGTAAAAAACGAACTGTTAAACTTTTTTAATTGATATGTTAATTATTATTTAAAAACAATTTAATCTCCAAAAAACGTCTTTTAACTTAATTGATATGTCGATATGATAAACCGTTCAAATTTATAATTTCAATGAAATAACTTTGATTTTAGGATGGAAGCACACACGAAAAAAGAACGCAGAGTGCGAGCGTCGCGTTGTTACGAGCTGGCAAGCAAGTGAAGAACTGACAAGGACTTGCCGAGTTGATTCTGAGAAAGGTTTGGCAATGCAGCTGCCTTCTTTCAGCTCCCGTTCGTTTCTGCATAGTACACTACATCCTCTCTTTAAAACCTCTTCTCCCCTTTCCAAACACACTCTCTCAGAAAGTCTATCGAGTGTAGTCACACAACCGTAAAACCTAAGACTACCGCCATTAGCTTCACTGCTGAAAGTGAACTGGCACACCACCGCCACCACCACCTTTGCTGTAACCAGTTTACCAGTTTCCAAGTAAAAACACATCTTTCTCGACTTACTCGTCGTTTTTTCCCTCTTTTTGTAAAGAGAATGCTTCACAGAAGAAAAACTCGTGGTAATGGTCGTGGTGAGCATTGACAATGATGGTGGTGATCATGAGGATCGTGATAGTGCCGTTCCTAGCGGATGTATAATGTATGGCTCATGTGATGATGGGACTTTATTTTCTTTTTTCAACCTTATTTCCCCCTAATATGTATGAAGTTACACCGGACGTAAAACCTTCAGTTGAAGAAAAGAAATAAATACGTTCTGAACCTATCATATATTTCCTAGTTGGAAATAAAAGAGAGTTCTACGAAAAAAGGACTATTCAGAGAAGAAAAAAGGGGAAAAAATAAGACGTGCTGATGTTTTCTCTAGAATAAGATGATGTCCAACAGAATATTAAGTATTCTGGAGGAGTAGCACTGAAAACAGTAACACTATGTCTTGTAGAAAAAAAACAGGAGAAAACGAGAAAAACCCAAGGAAAAAAACTTTCATTTTTTATAAGAAAATAGAGTTCTGGAAAGGAGAACTGGAAGGAAACTAGCGTAGACATAAAAAATAGTGGACACTCAATACGGAGAAGCCGAGAGTGAAGAAAAAAAGTCATGGAACATAACTTAAAGTGGAGTCAAGACGAAAGGAATGGAAGTCAAGCCCTTAAAGCATCCCATGAATTCCAAGTCTACAAACATCATCATCAGCAGCATCAGCCTTGGCATAGGAAAATGCCGTCAACATAACCTCACCCAGAGTTTTTTCTGGCTTTTGGCAAGAAAATAGAAAGAATGATGTGATGATCAGTTAAAATACTTTCCTTACATAACATGTGTTGGGTAACTTACAGTAACTATCACTCATTCTTTTCAACTATCCAATGCAAACACAGCCTTGGAATTGCACTGATGAATAAAATTTTACGAGGGCGGGAGAGAAAGTCGGATGTAATATCAAGACTAGAGATAAAAAAGAAAGTCGAGAAAGATAGATTGGGTTTATACCTTTTTTATATTTGTAGGGGAAAACATTTTTTGCGGGGTTTTCTTTATCCATTTTTTTCTGTTGCCAAGTACATAAAGTGATTTTGTTTGAATTTTTCCTATTTTTTACAATACTGCAATCCATATACATTTTCATCTTTTTTTATAAATTAATTTGAAATTTAAGGGGGATCCATGTCAGCCTAGCTAAGGATGTCGTTATGTAAACCTTGCAGAAATCAATGGAAAATATTTCCATTTTATCATTTACAACGCTTTTTTTCAATTTAGCCCCGCTAAATATTTTACTTTTTAAGCAGAAACTCATTTGTTATTCAAGTTAGCATTCGTAAGCCTTGAAAAATGGTATTCAGTCGGCACCTTAAAGTGCTAAAAACGAAATAAATATTCAGCTTAAAAACGAGAGATGCTTTAAATAATCATTTTAAAAGTATTTCAGTTGAAACAAGATTGACGTAGGGTGGCATGTCTCAAGCAATAAAATAAAACCGACAAGACGCTGATTTTCTTGAACAATTTTCCTAACTGCCCACGCGTTTCCATATTGATTCTTTAAAAAGTTTAGCATAGAATTCAACTTAAAATTTACCTGGCCATTGTAAACATCCACAGCGTAATTATTTTCAAAGGTTGAATATTTTTAGTGAACCTGAATGACATGTTCCATTTAGGAAAAGTTAAATACGTTGATGACAGCAGTCTCCTTTTTAAATGTTTAAATAAGCAATTTAAACGTTGCTTGTTAGAAAGCGTAATTGGTGGAGCTCAGTTTTCAACCTGAACTTTGTAACCTTTGCTCTTAATTACAAAATTCATTCATTATTCATTCTGGTTTCATAACCACAGGAAGTTTCATGTTTCCGTGCAGAATAGAAATAAATGGTTAAAGATACCAGATTTCTCTGTGCTTTTGGTCAGCTTTTTAAAATATTTAATTCCTCTCCTCATCTTTCAGTTTTAATTACTATTCAGCATCGTTAAAAACTTTGCTACTTTACCCATTTAAAAATCATTTAGCCTATGCGCCTCTCTCCATTAATATTTATTACAAGACTAAAAAGGAAAATAATACTTAAATTTAACTCTTCTGTTTTGTACGATTGAAATTGACATGGATACAATTAATGCTCAAGTGGATGTAATTTAATGTCTCGGGTTTTTATTACCTAATTTTAATAAATATGACCTATCCTCTCTCTCCCAATACGACAACTCAAATCCTTTACGCTTCAGTGCACGCAGTAATGAACAAGTGCAACAACAACAACAATTCTAAATTAATTTCACTTTAACACGTTCATTTCAATTAGAAAATTATGCAAGAATTGTCCCAAATTAGCATACAACCATTACACTTCCGTTTTAACTTTTAAAAATTAAATTTCGTATTTTATTACGCAAGTTTTTGTCAAGAACATACTTAAAGTTTTTAAAAGCTGGGAATAACCGTCATTAACTTGTTACCTTTCCACACAATAAAAAACAAAGCGGAGGAGGAAAATTTAACATTAAAAAAGGGTTTATGCACGGTAATATAAATGAAGTGTGTGGTAATCTGGAAAAGATAAAGTAAATTGTCGTAAAAGTCTAAAGAAAATCAAATCTACACGGAAGGTGTAATAGAACAGATTTTATGAGAATTTTCCGGTTATGCTTCGATGAATTTGCATCTTTCCAACAGCTCCTTTCTTCTCAAATCTTTTTAAATACTAAAAATAAGCCGGCAGAAAAAATAAAGTGAAAAGTAAAAATATAAAACCAGCAGTAAAAAATATTCCTAACTTTACGCTTTGTTTGCAAGGTTTTAATGAGAAAGACAAAATTATTCGGGAGATAATAAAAAGAGATGAATAAATATTTTAGTGGGTTGTAAAACAAAAAAATTAACAGCTTTGTATGGTGGTAGCTACTGCAGTAGTTTTTCCTATTCCACCCCAAAGTCTATAAAATAATAATGAATGAAGAACTGACAAAGCTAAATTTTACGCTTTTTCGCTACGTTTTAGGGAGACAAGGGAAGTTCCAGATTTCGTAATGATGGTTGTAAATAGTACTAATATTGATTTGGATTACATAACAAGGAGGAATATTCCCTTGTGTAATTTTACAACACAACCATTCTAGTTTTACTACTTTATTTATCGACAATTTATAAATAAAATTAGATAAAAAGAAAATGAAAAAGGGTTTTAGTATGCATTATTACCAAAGTTTTAATACACGGTTGAATAAACATGTTTACGAGGATCCTTACAGTTTTATAGTTTAGTTTTATCTTTGCAACTCACTTGGAGGATAAACAGAGAGAATATCAAATTGAAACGAGACAGAAAAAATTAATGGCCAAGATTTTGATGGGTTTGTGATGAGTTGACGAGGAAGATGACATCGTTTCGCTTTTCTTCACACACTAAAAAAATATTTGTGACTTCTTTACACAAGTTGCAATGATTTTTTAAATGAACGGCAATAGAAATCTGGTACGAGTTGTTAAGAAGTTGTCAATATATTAACATTTTTTTCAAAAGCACACGGTCATAGGTCAACTTTCTACTTAATGTTGATAAGTGCAATTCAATCGCTGCAATTAAATAAAATCAGTTGAAATTGCCAGTTTAAAGGTTTAATACTGGAGCAACCGTTAACCCATAATTGTACTAAAATTCGTAATTATTAATAAGCAATTAAGTATTGACGATGAGGACGGCAAGTAAATATTGTTTTTAACTGCTCACGTATACCTGCAGGAATGTGGAAGATATTGTGCTGTAAACATGTTGCATGTTTTGTTTATTAATAGCCTGTTCACCCAACTTATCTCGACAGGTATCTCGTTTAGGTTTCACTTCACATCTTTCTTCTACACCAGAGGTTGTAAAAATAATAATCTGATTGTGTCTGGAATGCACAAGTAGAAATGGGAATATGATCACGATCGACAGAAGGTGACTGGATTTCACGCATCTCATCTCACAGAGGAACAACCACAAAAAAATATCTGATCTACCGAAGGATAGCATTCACAGTGGATTAGTCATAATTAAACGATTAGAAAAAAGCAAGCTTAGATATTCATCATTTCAATAATCAAATTCATTTATTCATTTAACGACAAATATGGGATTGTTTAATCCTTTTGTATTCTTTTTCAAACCGATTTCTTTTCAAACAAGTCAAGGGAAAAAGTGTTTTGTGTGAGGGAATAATAATATGATAATTATATTAGTATTCAAGATACAACCTTTTTGTTCAATCACATTCCTTTCCCCCTTCAGCACCAGCATAGGCTCAACAACATTAAAATTTTATCAATCCTTGTCGAATGGAATAAAAGGTGGCAACAGTGTGGCTTCAAAAGGAGGGATAAAACCAGAAGTAATAATTTATCAATCAAAATTCCACCCACTGACGTTAACGACGAGGATGATCATTCACAATAAAAAGAATAAAAACCACAGGAAAAACCGAAGCTTACATCTTACTCACGATTTATATTTGTAAAGTTGAAAGATATTCGGAGATAAGATTTTATCCGTTGGTATTCAATTGCTAAACAAAGTGCAAAAAACAATTTTTCACATTGAATCGCAACTTTTTTGCAAGCTTGTTTTGATGGATTAATCTGCGACAGATAAGAAATCTTCGATAAAGACCTATTTTTCAAGAAAAATGATTTCCCTCCTTTCCATAGCATTGAAAACATTTTGGAAAAGAATAAATAATTTGCTCGTAATAAACCGCTACTTGCGGTTTCCTCTACAACTTTTATGAAAAAAAAACAGCGGAAATAAAAAAGTTGGCACGAGATTCCCTAACAAAAGGTTGTAATATTTTTATCACTGGAAAAATATATAACTTAAAAGTGAATGTTTTTGTCGATATTGTAAAACAGATGATGATGATTATGACGGCAGTAAAGTAAAGCTAATGCTAACACTAGTATCTGAGAGGTCATATAGTGAAAGTTGCCGACAATGTTCCGGCATCCGGCTATAAATTGTCTTCTTTTATGGCCATATTATTTTACAATATGTTTCCCCCAACATCCTCATCATCGTCGGGACAACCACTGCTGGAAAGATTACTGTGTGAATGAACATTGTTATTGTACGCTCTCCTCTTGAATGGAGCATAAAGCACATAAAATATTATGTTCCCTCCATCCCTTTTTTATTCCGTATCTATTTTATCGTAAAATCGAAGCAACAACAAAATTTATTCATCTTGCGAGGTAGAAGAACCCTCCAAATAACCTCCAAGACTTCTATTCATACTGTTTGATAGTTTGATTACATCTTTTTTATGAAGAGGAGGATGAGGACCAGGTAATCTTTATTTTTCAAGGGGAACAAATGAAAATTCCCACTTTTTATGGAATTGTCCCAACTCCTCTCTTCCTCTCTGGCATCTAAAAACACTTCCAGAGAAAGCTTAGATTTTGCTAAGGGGACATAACTTGAAATGGTTATTTCATCAGTAAACTTTTATTCCCGAAATCGAACTTTTTATGCTCAATATAAAACGAAATTGTTGTAGGAGTGGAAGAGAATAGCGACATTTACATATTGTTAACAGTTTTTACGCGTATAACACTATCAAAATTATCGTTATGATTATACTTAGGATGATGATGGAATATAAAAGACACATCTTTTTTTATTAGAATGAAGTGATAGTAAAAAATAATGGCAATTAAGCAATAATCGTATTGTAAAATTTAATGAGATTGAGTCATCATCCTCATTTCCTATCGTGCCCAACTAGTGCATCCAGCGCATTAGCGCTTTTCCCCATGTCGTTAAAAATCATCCGCTCTCCAAAGGCACTAAGAATCGCAATGTGCATAGTTTTCTCTTCAAACCTATTATCACCCGGTTCCAAACCGCATTTAACCGTCATCAAAGAAAGTACTTGAGCAATTCAAGGAATGGAGCTTTCATGTAAAACAGTGGCTATCATCCAGCTCATCATTTAATGACAACTTAATAAAAATCATCATTTCTTTCCAAGAACCAAATTTTTACTAAAATTCTAAAAGAAAAATCAGCTGTTCTTAAATTTTTAAACTTATTTTTAGCGCTAAAGTTTCATTTTTACATATCAACAAGCTATGCAGATTAATAATTTTCTTAATACTATTGGTTTCATCGGAGTTATCGCGTGTTACGAGAGCCCATTTTGATTGGACTCTTTTAAATGAAAACGGTTACGAGCCTGTTCCTAGAATAACCGTAATGATTGTCATCAACTGCCATAATACGAACATTAGGATCCAGATGACTCTATCAATACAATTTTGTGAGTTGTTTTCCTCCACTTGAAGGAGAAATCACCTCCGAAAAAATCCTCCTTGAGTTGTGTAAATAGAGGTGAAAGGAGTGCTCAAAACAAGACTATAACACTCCGGGTGGAAAAAACGCCTTGGAGCACTCCCTATAATACTCGCAGTGATGTAGTTAGAATTGAGACAAGGACAAAAAAAAGTTTGATATGAGATGGTGGCAAACGACTCATAGTTATTGTATGGTTAGCAATAATAACAATAATAATATCCTCGTGTTTCAAGAGCCCTTTATACCACTCCAAGAGGAATGGAGGAGGGAAAACGAGAAAAACATAAACATTAGAGTTTACATGTCCTTGTATAAACCGTCTTGGCACTTTTTTCCGGAAAAGGTAATTTTCAAGGAATCACGTCTAAGAATGGGAATCGGCTCATAAAGTGACTATAAAAGTGGAATAAAAAACGCTGTACAATGATAATTTCCCCTTTTTTACTCTCCATCATCGTTATAAACGAGAATTACTTTGGCTCCGGTCATTTTCATGTCATTACAGCCTTTCCACTGTTTAAACTAGCGTTTTAAAATATCCCGTTTTTTATAATAAAGTTATTGGTAATCCCATTGTAAAATTTTTAAAGTTTACGCAAATTGTTGGATTTTGTCAACAACAAACTTTCTTGAGGCAAAGGTCGAAAATGCTATTTTGAGTTGAAAACAAGTTTTTTTTACAAAGTAAATTTAGAATCTAATCTTGGTGCTCATTCGGGTATAAATAATTTTATTTTTAGAAACTTCCTTTTGTGAACTTTTTCTGTAATGAAAATGGAGACAGGAAGTTTAAGAGGGTTTGGAAGAAATCTTATTTTGCAAACTAGAGTCCTGAATGTGATTATGGCGCAGTAACTTTTTGGTAAGTCGTAAAGAACCAAAAAATATCAAAAGGAAAATAAACTTAATTTCGTTGTAAAAAATGTTTTTATCCGTCAAACTAGATGATGACTGTTGAATGTTGTTTTTTTATCTCAAGAACCTTCTAAAAATGGGATTTAATGTTTTATTAACAATTTTTACAAAATAAATTGAAAGGCTCCACCGAGACTCGAACTCAGATCGCAGGAT
This sequence comes from Lepidocyrtus fimetarius, assembly GCA_036507315.1. NCBI lineage: Eukaryota > Metazoa > Arthropoda > Collembola > Entomobryomorpha > Entomobryidae > Lepidocyrtus > Lepidocyrtus fimetarius. Next base: position 38,900 of record JAANSO010000359.1, read on the forward strand.
TCAAAGTCCTGTGTGCTAACCATTTACACCATGGAGCCGCTCTTGCTATTTTTTAGAATTTTTTTAATTGAAAAAACGAGTTAAACCCTTTAAAAGTTAAAAAGTGGTTATCGTTTGTCATCATTCTAATAGATAATTGGTTACGAATCAAAAAATGCTTAGATCAACAAAAACCGCAAAAGATTCCAACCTACCTAAAAATACCATTTTTACTTTCTGCTTACGAAAAGTCAGAGCGATGC
>JAANSO010000360.1:0-38962 GCA_036507315.1 Lepidocyrtus fimetarius
ACGGGGAAGTACGCTTTGGTACGGGCGCAACGTCTGGTTTTGACTTTCATAATGACCTCGAGTAATTACGATTACGTTTTTAGCTGGGCTTTCAATCTCGACGCGAGCATTGAATTTAATGTAAAATTGACTGGGATTGTCTCCACGAGTTTGCTTGCTGTGGGGGTGAATCCCCCCGAGTGGGGGTGGGTTATGGCGCCACAGGTTTTTGCACAACTGCATCAACACCTTTTCACTCTGAGGATTGACGCTGATATAGACGGGGTGGGGAATACTGTCGTGGTTTCGGATTTCGTCCCTGTGGAAGACCCTTTCAATCCTTACGGACAAGGAATGAAGCAAAAAAAGACGGAGATTAAAACCGCCGCTGATGGACGAACCAACGTGGCACCGGAAATGAGCAGGACTTGGTTGATTACAAATCCTTCGAAGGTAAATCCCGTTACTAAGGGGTCCACAGCTTGGAAATTAATTCCGATGCAGAGTCCTCCAACAGTTACGAGAAAAGATAGTCCGTATAGGGTACAGGAAGGGTTTCGGGAGTTTTCTACTTGGGTGACGCCATACAATGACGAGGAAATGTTCCCGGCTGGGTATTATTTAAGTTTGAATAGTAGTGGGCTTCCGGAATGGGTTGGGAGGGATCCTGGAGCAAGTGTGGAGGATGAGGATGTTGTTGTTTGGTTTAATTTGGGGTTGAATCATATTCCAAGGACTGAAGATTGGCCTGTGATGCCAAGAGAGTAAGTTTTATTCAAAAAATTAAAATAAACAAAATTTTAATTGTTTTTTAATTTTTTGCAAGGTCTTGCGGAATTATTCTTCAACCTGCAAACTTCTTTATTGAGAATCCATCACTGGACGTTCCAGGCCCTAAAAAATTTTGAGATAAATAATGACGCGGAAAATTAATAGATGACTCGATTGAATTTGTTGTCAATTTGATTATTAACATAATCTCTTCATTTTTAATTAATACCGAAAGACATTAATAAATAAAGATATGAAGAAAAAGTCAAATGATTTTAAACGGGACAACTTGAGATTTATTACATAATTTTTTCTCAATTAATCAAGCAAAGCGTAAATTTTTTCAGGCCGAGGATGAAACTCGTAGTATTGAAACATTGAATAAACAACCTTTGTAGAAGCCTCCACCCTTTTATACTGCAGGTCAAGGTCTAACCCCCCGAAAATAATTGAATAATACTTAGCAACTTCCGCAGGGGCTGCCCAGTGATCCACCATCGGAGCTATGTACATATCATCAAATATGTGATTGTATTCCAACCAGTAATTCGTCCTGAATTGGTTTACCCTGTGGCAGGTTGCAGAAACAAGGAGGAAAATCTGATAGATAAACTCCATTACCATGTCCAACGGTTTTTGAATGAACGGACTTGGGGAGGCGAGTCCTTCGGGGACTGGCTGAGCTCCGATTAATTGAGATTGTTGATAAGTTTGGAGGATTTGCTCGAGAAAGCCGGAAGCAGAAAGTCCTTCTAGGCAAGCTTTTGTCTCGTGGATTGTTATCGCAAGGTCTTTCGTAGGTTTCTTCTCAGGCCAGCCTTTCCCCTCCGCCCAGGCGAATTTTTCTAAGAAGAATACAAAAGTCTCGCGGAGTTGGGGAAGGAAGTCCCCCGAGGACATTACTGGCGCTAGGAGCTTCATCCCAATGTCGAATGTCAAGTCTAAAAGTTCTGTTCTCCAGCTATAGGCTTTGTTTTTCGGCACGTGGAAATTGTAATTGCTTTGGAAGTCTTGGGTGACCTTTAACCTTAGAAGATAAGCCAAGTCTTCAAAGTCTCCACAAGCCAGGCCGTAAAATGGAGAGGTTGGGTCACCTGGGTTCGTGTTGTTTGCTGCTTCCTCCGAGCCTGGCTTTGCTGTTGTTGTCGTTGTCGTCGGAACTGTCAAAATAATTCAAAAATAATTAAAATTTAATTAATTTTAAGGAAAATATTAAAAAAATGTACGAATTGGCGAAACGGCAGCTCCGTTAATCTCCCCCGAATAGTAGTCAAAGCAGGTGTTGATGTATTTTTCTTCCAATCCCGCATCACACTCTTTTTGAACTCTTTTCCACATTAAAAGGTCATCTTGGAACTCGACAAGCAAAAATGAAGAAACATCTGGCACGATACATACATAAACATCTTCTTCTTTCTCTCTGTATGTGGTCAAACAAAATGTTTGACCCCCCTCGGTAGTCACTGTCCAGTTTGTGGGCCCCACGAGCATTACAGACTGGACGGGCATTAACCTACTCAGGCCATGGTCGCTATGGGATGTAACGGTGTACATGAATCCACCGTAGAAACGCTCGGTGAAAATCGTTATGTGGGGCGTTTCCTCGGCAGAGATGAATTTTGTTGCGGAGTGTCGAAAAGAACCGATCCCGAGTGGGGGTGGGGTTGTGCATTTGTCCACGCCAGAGATTATTGTCACTTCTCGTGGGTCTTCTATCCGGTATTCTGTGTTTACGTACATCAAAAACCTAAAAATACAAAAGTTTATTTACTTCCGGTTTAAAAAAACTAGGTTTAGTTAAGCTTACACTCCAGCTTCAATGCAAATCCATGAAAGGGCGGACATCCCTCCTAGTTTGAGGGCTACTTGCGTGTCGTCAAACCAGGTTGCGTATGCGTCGTAGTTTATTCTTGCCCCGTGGCCACCTAATTTCTCGTACAGGACGGCATTCACTTTCTTGCGTCTTTGTCCTGTACTTAAATGTAGTATTGCGATAAACACGCAAATATATAAATGGACCTTCATTTTAAATATTTAAATTAATTAAATTGCAACAGATGTTTTGTTAAAAATGATTTTTCTAAAATGGTGTATGAAAATGAAAGCTTGAATTATGAGAAAGGAGATTCCAAGAAGCAGAACAATGCGCAATAAAATTAAACAATCGATGAATTGTAAAACTCTGAACCGTTTTGGAATTTATTTTTGTTTTAATTGTTAAATATTTAAAAAATTCAAAACTGATTTATTTTCAAACCATAAAAAAGTTGTTCATTTAAACATTTATGTAAATTAGAAAGGTGCATCATTTCCGGTAGTTAAAACCATGCAATTTTGCATAATTTTTTAATCTCTTCGTTCCACCCGAGCCGAATAAGATTCTGGGGACAAATTCAACCCAATCACTGGCTTAATTGAAGGTTTTTCCTGTCCAGGAATAACGGAAAAGCTGTATCTTTGCAGGAGATTAGCAGTGTAAAGGAAGACATTCGTTCTGGCAAGGATTTCTCCTGGACACCGTCTATAAATAAAAATGCTTAATTTTTAATAATTACGCAATTTTTTAAAAATACTGACCTTTTTCCAGATCCAAAAGGCACAAGCCACTCTTCATTCGTTATAACTTTCCCATCCGAGTCAATAAACCTCTCTGGCCGGAAGTTCTCAGGATCCCCCCAATGTTCTGCGCTGTAGTGAATTCCCCAATTGTTCATGAAGATGATTGTCCCCTGCGGGATTTCATATCCTTTGTATTCCACGTCTTTTGTTAGGCAATGCGGGGTCACGATTGGAGCCATACTGCAGAATCTATCGGTTTCTAATAGAAATGCGTGGAGGTAGGGAAGCTTTTCTTTGTCTGCGATTCCTACATGCCGGCCCCGCCCAATCACCTTGTCAATCTCCTCCTGGCATTTTTTCATCACTGTAGGATACAAAATTAAGTAGAGGACGACAAATCGAAGGTTATTTGTCGTTGTGTCACTTCCCGCTACGAATAAATCCATGCAGAGGACTGTTAATTGCTCGTCGAAAAAATTGGGATTGTCTGGTTGCTTCTCTTGTTCCTCCATGTAGGTATCGATGAAGTCTCGTAGGACGCCTGGAACCCGAGTTTTTTTATGTTCTTCTACAAGTTCCTGTAAAAAATGGGTAAAATTTAATCACGGGTAAATATTCTGGGTAAAATTATAATTTACCCGCATGTTCTCCTTGAGAAATCCGAATCCGTCTCGTTGCGCTGCAAACCCACTGATTTGGGGGAACCACCGACCTAACTGTTGAAAAGAAAAGAAGAGCCCCGCCCCAATAGCTCGTCGCCGCAAGGTGTCCACCACAACCCTCTGGAGTCTTTTTATTTTGGGGTCTTCAAGGTCACAATTCGTCCCTGCCACCATTTTCCAAAGTGTGGAGACAACTGCAGGACCAAACAAGTCGTCAAAGCAGACTTCACCTGAGTGTTTGGCCACTTGGCTGTCTAAATATTCTTCTATGTTTTTATACTCCGACATTATCGAAGTTTCCATGTCGGCCTTGCCAAATCCAAAGTCTCGGAGGTTTCGCAAAGTGAAGCGGCGCGTTTCACGCCAGAGCTCGCCCTGGGTTAGGAAAAGGCCTAGGTGGCGTCCTCCGGATTTTACTTTTTCGTTGTTGTCCCTTACCCGACCGTTCCATTCGTCTTTTTTCATTAGTTCGTGGATGTCCTTGGGGTTGCTGAGGACGAGGACGTAGCGGGAGCCAAAGTACATCCCCATTATGTCGCCGTATTTCTTTGAGAAATGGTTTATTGCGAACCAGACACGCGACCAGTTTATTAACGCTATTTGGGGCAGGTTTCCAACTATTGGCCATCGGAATGGGCCTGAAAAAAGGGGAAATTTTAAAAAATAATGCAAATTTTAATGCAATTTAGAGGTTACCTGGAGGCTCTTTCGGTCTCCTTCGTGTGGAAATGAAAAGATAGGTCAGTAAAAGGATAAAAACCGTGAGTAAAATCATATTTTAAGAAATTCAGTCTAAAATGCTGTAAAATAAATTAAAATTGAGAATAAAATTATATTTAAGAAAGGTGAAGTCTGTTTGAGAAATGATTAATTTAGGGCAAATAAAAACGGAGTTCAATCCTTCACCTCTCTGTTCAAAACTGACACTGTTTCATCTACATTACAATCCACAGAAAAAAACAAACTGGAAAGGATATAAAAGCAATACAAATGGAAAAAGCGAAAGTTATTTTGTTTGGATTTTGGCTTGAGGGGATTTTGTTTGCGTTTTGGTCATGCAAGGCGGTCATGATTAGGCTGTTTATCATATCAATGAAGAGCAAATTTATACAAGTCACACTAGTGATGTAATATTTTGAGGGCTGAATATTATTTTGGTGTGTGAGATTATACTGATGTAAACAGGTTACAATGTTGGGAGTTTCTGATTTGGAGATTGTATTTGGAATAGAGAAAAATGAAAGAATGAAACGAAGATTGAAATGAAAAGAAGTATGCCAAGAGTCAAATGTCACAGAAGCAAGGTCAACTACGTAAGGAGACAAGTTGTCAAAAGAAATTAAAGCGGAGGAGGCTTTTATGTCTTGCTTTCCCCCTTTTTTGTAAGACACGTCTTAATTTAATGCAGATTTAAAGTTCTGAGCTTGACATTATTAAAAAATGAAAAATATGACTTGAGTAATTAAATATTACTTTTGAATGTAAGATTGCTAATATATTTTCAAGTGCCCGAGTTGCAATAATTTTAACTATTGGGTTAGCCAATAAAATACCTGTAATTATTAAATAGGATTTTAAGTGCAATAAAAACAATGGAGTGTGAATGCAACAGCTCCACCCTTGCAACTTCCTGTTTTAAATCGTAAATTCCGTTAAAAATTAATGCATTCATTAAGAAACAATATTTTCAATTACATTTAAAACAATATCTTGTACAAGTCAAGCTTCATGTTCATTGCACCTAACTCATAGCTTCCAATTTTACGATGTATCCGGCCAAAGCTCGATTTACTTTGCAAATATAAATGACTCATTCTCATATCTTTTCTATACGAAATGGGACTTCAGTTTTTTAGGGGAATAGGCAATCCCACAATATAAAAGGAACATCAACGAGCAAGAACTCGCGTATGTTCTTCTTTTCAAAGGAAAAGTAAATTCATATAGTTTCTATTTCTTAAGCTCAAATGCCAAAACTTATAGGCCTTTATATTGAACAAACTTGAGCTCACTGCTGTACATCATTTTGCTCGTACATGTGACTCTCACTATGTTGAATACGCATTTGTTTTACATTTTAGCATATGTGTAACATATTTCTAGCACAATGCGTGTAAATATTTTAAAAAATTCGTGTTTTTATCAATAAACTGATAAGAATGTGCATTAGCAAGAGAGGGTGGTTGTGGGTGGTGAATTTGCAAACAATTTGAGTTGTTTTTACATTAAGTAAAAGAATTTTACAGAGTGTTTAAAAGCAGTATAAGCAATCTGAGTTTTAAATAGTCAATAATTTTTAAGTGCCTATCTAGTTAAATTTACAAAGATCTTCTTAAAAGACTGTCCCAAATGGAAAGAATTAAAGGGATTTTGAAGAGGAAGTCACGTCCAAGATCGGTGGAGGAAACTTCCATAGAAATTAATCCTGATCCAAGTGCCTTACCAGAGCCTATCCTCCCTCCGTTAAACTCCACAGAAGCCGTTACAGATTTAAAAGACAATACTCATGCTTTAATGATGGATAAAATTGAACAACTCACAAATGAAAAATATTCCTTGGAGGATAACCTTGTAGACCTGAAGTTAAAACTGGAACGAACTCAAGCGGAAAATTTAGACCTTAGGTCAATCTCGGATGATCTTCAGAAAGCTCTGGAGGTGGAAAAGAGGAGGTCACGATGGCAGCAAAAATTTTACGAGAGGAGGATTCAAAAACTAACTGGACTTCCGGTAGATTCTCCGGAAGAGCCTGAAGCTTCAATGGAATTAGAACGGGCACAAAGTATGGAAGACCTTTTGGAGTGTAATGCCTTTTATGAAGGGACAATCCGTTCGCTCGTTCTTGTACAAGAAGGAAAGACGAAGGAGCTTGAAGAACTGAAGAAGTTTTATGAGGGGGAGCTTCAAAAGTTAAATAAAGAACATGAAGCGAATGTCAGGGAGATTTTGGAGTGTTCCAATGCGGAAGTGGTGAAATTAATTGGGGAAAATGAAGCGATAATAAGAGACCTTCTTACGGGATGTGAAGGGCTATTTGACGAGTTAAAAACTGAGTTTAATGAGGAATGCAAAGGGAACGTGGATTTGGCGGGGAATGGGGAAGGGATTCTGGTGCAGTTTAGGGCAATGGATCCGAAAATGAAGGGGGTTATCATAGCGGGGATTACCGTGATTAGCGTGGCGACGGCTGGCTGGGCAAGTTGGGGGTTTATTGTCTGGGGTAAGGATAAACTAAATAAAAATTATTTCCATAATTATATTTAATTTAGGATAATTTTTATGTTTTTACAGTTTGGCCCAGATTAATTATCTTTGCGGAGGTTCTCCTCGCAAACCCTGAGAATTCTTTGATGACCCTCTTGGCCTTTTTAAATTCGTATCCTTTCCAACAATTTTTAAAGGCCTGGGAAGAAGGAAAAAGTCTTGGAGAGTGTCTCAAAGCTTTTGCGAACACGGAGTTCATCACTTCAGCGCTAAGAATGGCTCCGGACCTTTTCGCACAGTTGAAAAATATGCGAAAAGATTCCGATTTCAAAGTGAAAGTTTGCAAACTCAAGTCAATAAATATTACCATTAACTAAATTTAAACTAACTTTTATTTTTTATTGTTTAATTAATTTTAAATCTCGAACGCCGTTTTAAGAAATATTTTGGAATAAATTAAGTTTAATTGAAAGATTGCAGACAAATTTTTTTTACGTAAGTTCATTAAATAAGCATTAATGTGGATTGATACAAAACTACGCCAAGAGAATACGCTTATCTTTTCGGTTTTCCGGACATGGATAGGGAGAATCTTCATCTACGATGTAATCAATGATAATTCTGTCCATTAAAAACAATCCAGGACTTTCAAAACGGTTCATAATGGCAATCTAAAATGTAAAAATAGATTTAATTATTATAAAAATTAGAAAATGAAACCCAATTTCAGTTTTTTCCTTACCACATCATCGTTTTCCGGGTAAATTGCTACAACTTCCTCAGTCCACTCGATATTTGTGGAGTTTTGCAACTCGTAATGATACTGATCTAGGCCTACTGCCGGGTACACGTAGTTTTCTCCCCGGGTGCCGTTTTCCATATAGTAACGGAAGGTTATCACTGCGTTGATCATGCCACAAAATGGTGGGTAGTGGATAAGGAGGTCGATTTCGTTTCCAAATGGGAGAGAGGCATTGGAGAGAGGTGTGACGAGACCGAAGACTCCACCGGGACTGGTGCTGTTGTCCAGTGGGGCTAAACGGGGGTGAATTGAGCTTGCGTTGGGAAAACCTTGAAAGTCGTCAAGGGTCCAGTGCCATCCGAGGTCATCTAAGCTGTTGTAGACTTCCCGTCTGGAGGAAAGTTTTGAAGCTATGGCTGGGTAAGCCAAAGCTAAGAGAATTAACGAGAGTTTTGCAAACATTTTTTTTGTAAAATAGTAAAATCTTCACTGATGAATTTAATGAAACTGACCTCCTTTTTATACTTCTTTTTTAAATAACTCAAGGTCTTATCAATCAAGTGCTTATCAATTTCCAATTTTAGCAACATTTGCTGTTTTTCAATCAATCTTGACAACTTATTAACCACGCAGTCAAATAAACAATCATTATGCAATCGCATACAACATTGGTGACTAATGATAAAATTCATTCTTTCCGTCGTTACATCTCATGTTTTAAATTTTATCATTGTTCTTATCATCGTATCGAAAAAAAATCAAATTTTGGTGACATACTTAATTAAAGTAACAATTTAGCAAAGCACTAAATACTTGTGCGTCAAATCTGCACTTAAAAATGTAACAGACCTTGAAAATTGGTTTTACATAATTTTTATATGATTGACCTTTTGCATTGTTGCAAGTCCTTTTTGTCAAATTTTCGCAACATGTCTCAAGCCGATAACCTCGAAGAAAATATCTTTTATGTTTTTAAAATAGCACCGTTTCATTTATTTCAATTTTTTCTTTGTTTCGTTCATTCTCACGCTTCATTCTCCACCACAGCGGTTGAAATTGCGTTTGGATAAAAACAAACACTTCAAGACTTTAAAATCTGAAAGTTTTCTCCAGGAAGTAAACTCTATTCATAATTTTTAATCTCTATTACTAATGACTTTTGTCAAATGAAATTATGACGGGAGTCTTTCTCACTTTTTTGTTTTATATAATTAATCTACCTTAAATACCAATCTAGAAAGAGATTCGTTTATTCTTGACTTTATTCTCCGTTTTCTATTGAACAGAAATCGCACATAGCAGCACTTTAAAAACTGAAAAAGGAAGTTTGAAAAAATGATTGAACTTAAGCAATCATTATGCAATCGCACACAAAAGAGGTGACTAATGATAAAACTCATTCTTTCCATCATTACAAGTTTATAATTTTATTATCTGCAAAATCAAAAAATTTTTGGTGACAAAAACTAACGTAGCAGTTAAACAAAGCACTTGATGATACTGCGTCATATTTGCACTAGAAAAGAAACAGACCTATTAAATGAATACCTCAGAATTTTTACATAATTTTATATGAACGCATGAGTGTTAACTTTTCGCATCGTTGTTGCAAGTCTGTCGTTAGCCTCCACATGGTTTTTAATTGGATTTTAACAAAAACGCACACATCTATCTAGACTTTAAAAACTGAAGTTTACTCCAGTAACCGTTATAAAATTCAAATTGGAACATATGGCATGTAGCATATCATTCGAGAGGTTATAACTTGCAGACAAAGAATATGCAAATAAATTCGCAAATTTGCAAACGGTTTTTTGCAAAAATTGCAAAATTACAAAACTTCAGTTTTTTTAATATCACAATAATTTTATTAACAAGTATCTTAGCAACCTTTTATTAAAATACATAATAATACTGATGAGTTGGTAAAAACTGACCTCCTTTTTTATACTGTTTATCGAAATGACTCAAGGTCGTATCAATCAAGTGCTTATTAGTTTCCAATTTAGGCAACAATTGTTATTTTTTATAAATAAACAGGCAAGTCGATTAGAAATCATTATGCAATCGCAAACATCGTTGGTGGGTAACGATAAAGCTGTTCTGTCATTTCAAGTTTTTAATTTAATCGTATCTGCAAAATCAACAAAATTTTTGGTGACAAATTCAAGTAAAGTAACAGTTTAGCAAAACACTTAAAACTTGTGCGTCAAATTTGTACTTAAACCTCGAAAAACTGTGTTTAATTAAATATAATTTTCTGCCAGCTTAAATGGCAATTTAGAAGGAAGTTTCATTAAATCCCCATTTCATTTATTTCTCTTTTTCAATTTATCCTTGTTTCGTCCATTCTCACACGTCATTATATTGCACAGTGTTTTTAATAAAAAACGCACATACCTGTCAACCCTTTAAAGCTAAGTTTTCTCCAGGAAGCAAACCCAAGCATTAACTACAACTTGCAAGAATGTAAACATGTAAAACTTTCATCCATGCAAATATGAAATTTGGGCCAAAATGAGAATCTGACTGCATTTTTAACCCCACCTCACTGATTGCACTGGTGAAAAACGCATGTAAATAACTAAATAGCCCAACCTGAAACAAACAAGCGTTTTACTATGATAACCCCAGTTGAATATCTTAGCAAAAAGAAATCCATCTGGTTTCCTTTATTCACTTCTCATTTAATACTTGGAGTTTTGAATTAAATCACAGACAAGCAACAGGAGCTGCCCGTCATGATTTTAACTAATGAAATCCCAACCAAAATGTGACTTTTGCTTGTAACCCTGTTTGATTATGACGAATAAAACGTTATTGAGAGAGCTCACTGCTGTATACAATTTTGCTCGTGCATGTTGCTCGTACCATGTTGAATATTTGTTTTCATTATTTGCATTTTTAGTATGCGTAGCTTAAATGCAATTTCGAGGAAAATGTGTGCAAATTATACTGTCCGATGGTAACTTTTATAAAATTCTTGTTTTATCAATGAACTGATAAGAACGGGGATTAGGATTGGATTGACAAAGGTGTTGGGGTAGTTGTGGGTGGAAATAAAATTTGTTTTCACATTAAATAATTTTGCAGAATAAAAATTTGACCAGTAAAAGAATCTGTTTTATATGCCAGTTTGGGAGTCACCATTTTAGTTGTAATCGGAAAGGGTCCTTGTAGTAATTGCACAAAATGGAAATAATTAAAGAAATTTTGAAGAGTAATTCTCGTCCAATCAGTCAGGTTTTAGAGAATGGCATGGAAAACATTCAAGATCCAAGTACTTTGCCTCCAGAACCTCTCCTCCCTTCGGTAAACTCCACAGGAAATCCAGGGGACGATATTAACGCTTTAATGGAGAAAATAGAACAACTCAGAATTGAAAAGTATTCCCTGGAGGATAACCTAACGGAACTTAAATTAGAACTGGAACGGATTCAAGCAGAAAATTTTGACCTTAGGTCAGAAAATGTAGCCCTTAGGTCAATCTCAGATGATCTTCAGGAGGCTCTTGAGGTGGAAAAGAGGAGGTCACAAGGGCAGCAAAAACTTACTGAACTTTTGGTGGGCACTACGGTAAATCCTGAAACTTCAATGGGATTAGAACGGGCTCAGAGCATGGAAGACCTCTTGAAGTGTAATGCCTTCTACGAAGAGACAATCCGCTCACTTGTTCTTGTACAAGAAGAAAATTCAAAGGAGCTTCAAGAACTGAACAAGTTTTATGAAGGAGAGCTTCAAAAATTAAATTCAGAACATGAAGCGAATGTCAGAGAGATTTTGGAGTGTTCCAATGTGGAAGTGGTGAAATTTATTGGGGAAAATGAGGCGCTAATAAAGGACCTGCTTACGGGATGTGAAGGGTTGTTTGACGAGTTGAAAACTGAGTTTAATAAAGAATACAAAAGAAACGTGGATTTGACGGGGGATGGGGAAGGGATTTTGGTGCAGTTTAGGGCAATGGATCCGAAAATGAAGGGGGCTATCATAGCCGGGATTTCCGTGATTAGTGTGGCGACGGCTGGCTGGGCAAGTTGGGGGTTTATTGTCTGGGGTAAGGATGAAATAATTAAAATGCTTGTTTTCTTTAAATTAATTATAATTTTCGTGTTTTGTCAGTTTGGCCTACGTTAATTAGGTTTGCAAAGGTTCTCCTTGCAAACCCTGGAACTTATTTGGTGCCCCTCTATGCTTTTTTAAATTCCGGTCCGTTTCAACAATTTGTAAAGGCCTGGGAAGAAGGAAAGTCTCTTGGAGAGTGTTTGAAAGCTTTTGCAGACAAAGAGTTCATCACTTCAGCGCTAAAAATGGCTCCGGATCTTTTCAAAGAGTTTAAAAATATGCAAAAAGTTCCGATTTAAAATGTGAAAGTCTGAAAACTTAAGACAAAAATAATAAATGTACCGTTATGTACCGTTACGTACCGTAAAATTGCCAATTCTTTAAAATAACTGTTTTTAATTACTTAATATTAAATGTTTGAGAATAAATAAAATTATAATTGTAAAGCTCTTTTCAATTTTTTATTTAAAGTCAAAATATTAATAAATTAACACTCATTAACTTATTTATTACACGGACAAAACTATGCCAAGGGTTATTGATTGAGGATATTACATACGCCTATCTTTGGCCCTTTCTGAATTTTCATCTAAAATAATGTAATCAATGATAATTCATAAGGAACAAACTTTTAAACCGATTCATAATGGCAATCTAGAAGATTGAAATACTTAACGCAAAACTACATATGTGGAAAAATAATTTTATTTTGCTTTTAGCTTACCACATCATCGTATTCAGGGTAAACTACTACAACTTCCTCGGTCCATTCGATATTTGTGAAGTATTGCAACTCGTAATGATACTGATCCAGGCCTACCGCCGGGTACACGTAGTTTTCTCCCTGGGTGCCGATTCCATATAGTAACGGCAGGTTATCACGACGTTTATCATCAAAATGGTGGGTAGTGGATTAAAAATTCGATTTCTTTTCCAAAAGTGGAATTTGAGACCAAGCCAAAGACTCCGCTGGAGTTGATGTCCAAAGTGGCCAGAAGGGGGTGAATTGAGCATGCGTTGGAAAATCCTTGATTCCTTTTACTCTTTTAATATACCTAAAATGAATCATAATACAATTTTATTTTCCGTCATTTCAAGTTTCTAATTTTATCTGCAAAGTTTACATTTTTGGTGACAAATTCAATAGTTTAGCAAAACACTTAACGACTGCGTGAAATTATTTAAAATGCAAGACTTTGATATTTTAGATCAGTCCACAATTAAAAGTTTCTAAGCCTTTAACGGCATAGTTTTAAATGAAATTCTAAATAGCATTATAAAAATAGAATTGTAACAGTTTTTCTTTCTTTTTGTTATGCTTGTTTATTTTATACACTGTAGATTTTAATTTAGAAGGATATTTAAAATTCTTAAATAACTTAATAACAATTTACAATCCATTTCTTCGTTTTTCTTTCGTTCTTTTCCATCATTTATCCTCCGCTTGTAATTTTTGAAACACGTGTCAACTTTCTGAGAAACTTTAGAGATAGTAGCTAGTAAAACCTAATTTGTGCCAATTTATTAAGTTTCTGATCTTTTTTTACAAAAATTGCATTGAGATTATCTAAATTATTTTACCAGAAACAACTTCTAAAATGGGGTTTCGTATTGAAAAGAATCAAAAAGGCCAAATAAAATTTACAGGGCACATAGTTTTATTAAAAAATTACAAGTACTACGTTATAAAGCATTACAAAAACAATAACATGCACTTGCGTAAGTAATCAGATTGTTATGCATGTTAGGCATATAAGCGAATGTAAGCTCAACTTTGTATTTCACTCAAATCAATAATCATGAGGATTAACTTTTAATTTTAAATTTAATAACATCTTTGTCTAAAACTAGAAAATAAGCACAATGAAGTTTGCTATTATTTTTCTCCTTGTAGCTTTTTTAGCGAACGTGGTGGTCTCAGAATTGGAATAATATTGAAACAAACGAAACCTTCCTAAAGGAGAAACAGGCATGTTCAAAGACATTACATAAGGAATAGTTATGTTTAAATAATCAAAAGGAATTTAATATTAAAGATTTTCAACTTTGCCATTTTTGCATTCCTTGCCTCTCTCAATGCCTTCGAAACAAGCCTGTTTACAAGTCTAACCCGGCTGTTTACCCCGCCGCGGTAAACTTAACTTTTAATGAATTAATTTTCCTAGTTTTAACTCTTTTCCGGTACAATTTATGAAATTTTACATCTAGTTTTGACGAAACTCATTTTTTTATTTCTGTGGTATGTATCTGCACTGGAAGGTGCTCGCGCAATACAATTATCACATAAGACAGGAGAACAAAAACAAGTTATGAATATGCATCGGTGAATAAATCAGAATCTAAGCTACAGCCAAAGGAAAACGGTGGTAAATAACTACAAGAAAAGATTTAAAACGTTTTCCTGCTTGACGCAGTCTAATTCCTTGTCAAATATAGCAAGGCAAAATATATTGCTGAAATGACTGGAATAAAATTAAGGATTGGCAGATCGGATCGGATGTATTAAACGTAATTAAATAATGCTCATTTATCTTTTATGTATCCTTTACTACAAATATTTAATCGGTCGGTGTTCAATAATTCATTTTTTATGAATTGGTTTTGTTTCATATTCCCCCAGTAGCGCATTTGCTACCAACTACTGATGGATTGGACCCAGTACAATGTTTGACATTTTCTCTCAATTTCCATAGTCCACCGCCCCGATTGTAATTAAATACTGACCAGGCTTTGGATAGGTAATGTTGTCTGCCACACCTGCTTTCAAATCCTTTTAGCTAAGGTTTTAGTTTAGCTTTTAGTAGCTTTAAGGCGAAAGCACAGATCAGTTTTTGCAATTTTACTGCTTCGTTCAGCAAATGGTATGATTTTGATTTATTGGATGGATGAATGCAGCAATGTTTTCAGCAAGGTGAAACTGCTTCTGAATTAGGTTAAAAGCCCTTAGGGAAAACGGTTAGCAAAAGGAAACAAAAAATTCATTTTGTCCATTCAAGGTATTCTAGAGAAAATGCGTTCTTATGTCTTTTTTACTGTAATTGTCTATGTTTTTATGCTTCAAATTAAGTTGCTGGGCAATTTTTCAATTTTTAAACATCAGCAAAAAAGGGTGGAATTTTCTGAAAAAGTTTTTAGGAGAGTTGCAAGAACTCTTTTGAACAATTTATTCATATAAATGACGTAAATGGACGGCAAATGTTAAAATAGCGAAAAACAAAAGTATATTTAGAGAACTTTTATGATTATGCAACTTATTAAAAACAATGTTTAATTTTTAAGGACGTTTTACGAGGGGGAATTGAAACCCAGACGGAGAAATAAAGGAAAGAGAGTGGTTTGGGATGAGAATGAATAATTTTGAATGATAAAATCCGACTTTAATATTTTAAGACTTTGGTTAAGTCGCATTCAGATGATTCCATATCTACATCGTATGCATTCAGTTTTTGTAACCCGTAATTACTTTTCAAACAAATAGTGGGAGGCAGGGCTCATCTTTTATAGCTTTCGTTTTCGCATCTTCGTAAAAATAAATAATTTCGCGAATTGTTTTCCTCGTAAATATGTTACGATCCTACAAGTTTGTCATTAAACAATGTAGCTTTACAATCTTTCATGTTTTGTTTTTAGCTCTGAAACCGTTTCATTTCATTTCGCCTTTATTGTTTACTACAAGAGCAAGATACGGAAGCAACTTTGTTCGTCCGTCTGTCTCTTTTTAAGCAATGCATTTTAACAGTTTCACAGTTATGAATGAAAATATGGAAAACTGACAATGTTTTCATTTAGCTTTATGTAATAAACCCTTTTTAAGTAAGTGCTTGTGGAAGCGGGTGCAGTAAAAGGCTTAATGTGGTCACATCTATGCTTATTTAGTTTTTGCAAAAATTAACATAATTTAAAAAACGCTAACCCAATTCAGATCTTATGGAGTATTAAACAGGAAAAACGAAAACGAGCTAGTGCATACACGGGTTTACTCTAATTGTTATTATTACAAAAACTACAAAGTAGCTATAATGAAAATGGAATGTAAATACATAAAATGGAACTCCTGTTGTATAATAAATACCTGGAATTTGGACAAGTTTAACCAATGACCGACTTAATTAAGGAAAAAATTTAAAAACTTGGTTGTTACAAAATTGTAAAGTTTATTTAGATAATTATTTCAAAGATGATTTTAAAGGTTTTATAACTAATGAAGAATTACATAATTAATGAATGAGCTTGATGAATCATGCCTTGAAGGATGACACGATGCGTTGGCAAGAATACGCCTGTAATTCTCAAGTTCAAAGAAATTGGTTCCAGATTCAGTTTCAAAATATTGATCTAGCTGGACACAGTTCAATTATTGGAGTTTTCATTTTGTCAAACGTTTAAAAAATTCTAACTGAAAGTTTTAAAAGTTTTGATTTGTTTTTTATTACTGTCGGAAACGTGTTAAAAATGGTTCATCAAAAATACCGCATCGAAAATCCTGAAACCGAGGATCGGATAAGAAGAGATGAAAAGAAGCAAATATCGCATATTCAAAAATTGTTTTCCATTTTGTACTACCTTGGGTTATCCCCCTTTAAAGGAGATGGATCTTCTCCGGTTGGACTACCACAAAGGGTAATTAAAAAACATTTTGTAAAATTGTCTATGTAGTGCATACCTAACCTGTTCAAACTTAAGTTCTAGCTGAATGAGCAAAATTTTTTACCGAAATAGTTACAGTTCAATCCCACATAAATTCCAAAATTTCTTGCGGTGTTCCAAGCAAATTGCATTATTTAGGTGCAGAATAAGGCTACAAAAATTCATAAATAAACGTTTTCAAACAAGACGTTTTTGTTTTCCAGATGTTTTGTTATTTGCCTTTGTAGTAGTTATATTTTGAAATATTTTTGAAACTATTTATTACTTTTCTAACCACCAAATCAAGTTGGTCCTAGTTGGTTGTCAACACCTTTATGACGTTATGAGTTTGTCTCCACTTTTCAGACGATTTTATGGGTGAAAGTTTAGCATTTTATGATGTTATAAGACTGTGTCTGCGATGCTTTTATAACGGTTCAGCGGAAGTTCGAGCTAGTGTTGAAGACAAAGATTATAATTTGACTAGACTTTCACTAAAACTAGGCAATGACTTGACTTTGACAGTCACGGGGCCAGTTGAGAGCCACATATGATGATTTAGGCAAACTAACACCATGTAAGGAATAATTTGCATTTGATTGAGTTTATTTTTTCCCTCCCTTTAAGGTCTACAGAAACAGTTTGAATTCCAGATTCACACGGTCGTATAAAATATACGTAGAGAATTTGCTGTTAATTGAGTCATTGAAGATAATCTCTCTTTAAAGTTATGAGAAAAGCAGTTTCAATTCCGGGTTTCTATATTAAATAGGAGTGTTCTTGTACTCTCGAAAGAAAAGGAGTTTTCATAGCAAGAAATAAAACGACAAGGAAGCGTAGTCGTTATTTTTAGTTAAAGAAGAAAAATTATTTTCATTTGCTCTTCCTTTTCGCATGATTCTTCCGCATAAGCTTGCTGTAGTGAAAGGGAGTAGGAAATGACGCAAAAAAGCACTCTCCTTAAAACTATGCATGCATAAGGAATCTGCTATTCTCAAGAATTAATGCATAGATATTTGTAGGTAAATAGACTTTTGAACACCAAAATGCACTCATAATTAAAATGGTGGCTTTGGGAACGAATATAAAAAAACTAGAATAAAAAACTATTTCCGTTCTGCTCCTTCACTTTCGTATGCAACTTTGAAGTTGGCTAAAAATGTTTGTTTGAAGTTTGAAAAAGCTAAAAATGTTTTTCTGTGTTGTTTGTGATTCCCTTTTGTTCTTCCTCTTTCTTACTTTTGCTAAAACGGAGAGTAGTTCTTTAAGAAAAAAGATCCTCTTTCCCTCAAAACTTGTTGTTCAAAACAAGGGTGGGAAATGCTGGACAAAAAAGAAGTTCAAAGAGCGAGAGAAAGAATGTTTTGCATAATATGTATGCAAGAAGGTTTCCCTGCGTGAGTCATTATTGTTGTTAGGTGGTGGCAGCGAGGAAGGGAGGAAGAAAAAAAATGAAAAAAGCTATTTCTATTTGCTCCTCCCTTTCGTATGATTTTTGCACATGAGATTGCTGTTGTGAAGGGGAGTTGGAAATGCCGCAAAAAAGCTCTCTCCTTAAGAATGAGAATTAAGAAAAATAAATGCATAGGTACGTGTAAGAAAATAGACTTTTGAATAACAAAATGCACTCATAATTTGGATGGTGGCATTGGGAAGGAATAACGAAAAAACTTGAATAAAAAACTATTTCTGTTTTGCTCCTTCACTTTCGTATGCAACTTTGAAGGTGGCTGTCAAGAAAAGCTATAAAATGTTTTTCTGTGTTGTTTGTCATTCTCTTTCTGTTCTTCCTCTTGCTAAAAACGAGAGAGTGAAGCTCAAGAGACCGTTGCATTTCATAAAATCAGGTTATTTATTTCAAAACCGTTAAACAACGTGCCATTTGGACACCTAAATCTTCATGAACCGTTGCATATTGTTAAGAAAAACTGCAATGAAAATGCTTTGAACCAAAACAACATTCATTTATGTCCTCCAGCTAATTTTGCTCATTCTCTTTCTCTTACAAAACAAAAAGAGCTTCTTTCATGAAGGTAGAAAATAGATTCTTATCTGCTCTTCTTCCCTTCGAGACGAGTTGTTGTAAAGAGGAGTGAGAAATGATGGACAAAGAAGAAGTTTGTAGAGCGAGACAAAGATTATTGCACATAATATCTATGGAAGCAGGTTTGTCGGCTTAAGTCATTATTGCGGTTAAGTGGCGGCAGAAAGGAAGGAAGGAAGATAAAACTGGAATAAAAAAATTATTTTGCACATCCCTTTCTTGTAATTTTTCCTTCAGCTTACTTAGATTGTTGATATGAAGAAAGGACTTTACTGAACATTTTGCTTATAATGATATTCAATGCACTGACCAATCCCTTTTAACAACTTGGGCAGGTGCCACAACCAAAACTAAACAGAATCTTTGTAACCCTCTCTTCATATTAGATTTCTCCTTTTCATTAATAGAAAAAAGTTCTTTTTTCCTTTCTTCGGTCGTGGTCAAGTGAAATGAGAAAGGTAAAAAAATGCAGTAGCGAATATGAATAGATTTGAAAGAAAATGAATTACTCCTTCTCTTTTTTGTGTAGAAATAAAAAGTTCCTTTCTCTGTTCTTCTTTTCCTTTTACTCCGTTTTTACACAAGCCCAATTTGTTTTCAATGGTCAAGTTGACATATTTTATGTGTTTGACAAAATTTTGTTAAACCTTTGTTGCTGCAAAACTTGCATTTTTGATGGGCAAAGATGATTTTCATTAAGTTGCAAATAGCGCTAGAAAAATGTAATAAAATTCTCTACTTAAAACTTTTGACTCATAAAACATTTCAGAAGTGCTCAAATTATGTATTGAAGTTGTCAATTTTTAAAGTATTTTATTGAGCTTTGCGTAATACATTTGACCCAGTTGTACTAGTGCGTAGTGAATTTAATTATGACTAATCTGGCGCTATTTACGATTTAATGCGAGAAAATCTGACCACACAGAGCTTTAAAACGTCAAGAATTAAGTTAAGTTAAAAGATAAGAATTTGCGTTAGAGTACATGCCTTTAATTGAAAGCTGTTTAAACCAAGTTTACTCAAATATGGTTGCAATGCGCAAGCATTTTGCGACAGTTTACTACAATAACTTTTGATTCGGGAGTTGGGAAATTCATTAAATTGCTAATTAAAAGATTTCCCCAACCATTGAAATAGTAAACCTAGTGAGGTAAACTGTATCAAGAGAGTGATTTGAATTGAGTTTCTTGACTCACGCTCGGTTCCATTTTAATATAACTTGTACATTATAACTGTCAGCAGATTTTGCGTGAGCAATGAAAGAAAAACGCACGTTTCTTAACGTTTAAATAAAGTTAATTAATTTTATTTCACTTATTTAACTTTTTGAAATGATTAAAATAAAACATTCATAAAATTTATTCAAAGACTAAATTATTTTATAGGTAACAACCCCAATCTCAAAGACATTAACAATATTTTAAAAAAGAGCAAATAGTTATTCTTAAAGAAAAATCGACAAGAAATTGATATAAATTGCATGTTGGCAAATGACAAACAAAATCTTCAAGAAAAATATTTTTGGAGCAATGTGAGACAAAATATTTTTTGGCGAAATTTGCATATACAAATTGGGTCTTTTTAAAGAAATTCTATTGGAAATCCCAATAGATTTTGTAAGAAATCCTTACCCCGACGGACGGAGGAACAGAAAAAGAACCTTTTTATACCTACAAGGAAAAGAGTAGGAGCAAAATAATTTGAAGATTCCTTTTTCTTTCATGTTCCCTTACAAACCTGCATGAGAGAGTTGGAGAGAGAACTAGAAACAATTTTAAGCAGGCCTTTTCATTTTTATTTGCTTTAATAAAAAAGTGGAGAGCTTAGTGGAAAGAAGGCAAAAATATCTTGAAAGAGGAGCAAAATATACAATAGTTTTTTATTTTCTTCTTCCTTGTTCACCCTTCTTCAGGGTCACCACCACCTGAAAATAAAACAGGAACTATATTTCTCAAGTTTTTCATTCTATTTTACTTGTACTTCACTACTGCGTTTTTACCTTTCTCATTTCACCACAACTGAAGAATGAAATAAAAGCCAGCAAGCTTGCCTAGTTACGAGCCCGAAGTGTCCATCATTTCTCGAGCTACTTTAATAAAACGCTTAAAAACAAATCTGCTAACAAAATTTATGTGAATTTGCAAAAAAAACAGAAAATTATGTGCAAAATTGTTTCTTGTAATTTGTTTCTCAATACTATGTTTTGTAAATTCGCAATTATTTTGCAAAAGCTTTTTGCAAATTTGCAAAAATATTTACGGATTCTTTGTTTGCTAGTCCTTACCGTTCGAATGATATGCTACATGCTATAGGTTGCAATTATAAACTTTATAACGATCACTTCCACAGTTGTAACCGTTTGGTCAAAGAACCTTAAAGCTATGTCGTTTGGCCATAAACCAAAGCTGCCACTCCGGAGTAAGTTTTACTGCAACTGCTTCAAAGACCTTTGGGTTAGAAGGGTTTTAATGTATAAGGCTCATGAAAATTTTCATTGCTATGGAAACTTTCACTCGTAACGGCAAAACCGTTGGACCATAATTCCTGAAAAACTATGCAGTTCTGTCCGAAGGTTGGTATGTTTGACAAATTTGATTAAAATCTGTCAAGGCGTTTTTGACTTCTTGCGGAAACGGTAAATTAAAAGCAATACATTCATAATGGTTCATTCTTCATATCAACAACCTAAGAAAGCGGAAGGAAAAATTGTCTACAAAAAAGAGATGTGCAAAATAAAATTTTTATTCCATTTTCATCTTTTCCATCCCTTCTTTTCTGCCGCCACTTAACCGCAATAATGACTCAAGCCGACAAACCTGCTTGCGTAGCTATTATGTACAATAATATTTGTATCACTCTACAAACATCTTCTTTGCCCATCATTTCTCACTCCCCTTTCTACCTTCAAGAAAAGAAGCTCTTTTTGTTTTGTAAGAGAAATAGAATGAGCAAAATTAGCTGGAGGACATAACTGAATGTTGCTCCAGTTGGTGCTGTTTCAAAGTATTTTCATTGCAGTTTTTCTTGTTCAAAGGTAATAATTTGCAAAGGTGTTCAGATTCATCAAGCTTTAGGTGTCCAAATGGCATATTGTTTAACGGTTTTGAAATAAATAACCTGATTTTATGAAATGCAACGGTCTCTTGAGCTTCACTCTCTCCTTTTTAGCAAGAGGAAGAACAAAAAGAGAATGACAAACAACACAAAACATTTTATAGCCTTTTCTTCTTCACTTATTTACTGCACCTGAACCTCTCATATTCTTTCGTTTAAGAGAACTTCTTTTACACTGCTATTCTCACTCACAACAGCCACCTCTAAAGTTGTATACGAAAGTAAAGGAGCAAAACAGAAATAGTTTTTCATTCAAGTTTTTTTTTCGGTTATTAGTTCCCAATGCCACCATCTAAATTATGAGTGCATTTTGGTGTTCAAAATTGTATTTACCTACAAATATCCGCGAGGATAAAGAGCTACAGTAACAGTCGAGGTTTTTAATCCTCAATTTCTATTGACTAACTCTTTAAATACGTTGCAAATATAAAAAATTAGATAACCAACAAATATAGATTGGACATGTCGACTTAAATACATTGAAACGATTGTCACCACCCTGAAAATTTTTTCACGGTAGATTATTTCCTTAGTAGCAGCAATTTCTCACTGTTTTTTCTCGCAGAATTTCCGAAATTGAAGACAATAATTCGTAGAAATATTGACATTTTGCAAATCCAATTAAGAATTATAATAATTTTGTCTCGTAAAGTATCGAATTCTGCAGCAACCATAATTCTCCTAGTAACAATCCACTGTGATTTTTTTTCGGCTGGCGACAAATATATCATATTTTGCAATTTATTTAAATCAACATGACCAATCCAGATTTGTTGGTTATCTAATTCTAAGCATTTATTTTTTCTTAATTCACATTATTAAGGAGAGAGCTTTTTTGCGGCATTTTGCACTCCCTTCCACAGCAGCAAGCTTATGTGCAAAAATAATGGAGGTATTATAAATCTAGTGGCCACAATTTCAAAAATCCATTTAAAAAATTGATTGATTGAAACTTAATTTATTGAAATTACATTAGTTTTGTACATTTATGTCGTTGAGGATACAAATTACCCCGGAGGTTCGATTTTTTAATAGCTACATTTATAATACCTTTATTGCAAAAATCATACGAAAAGGAGGAGCAAAAGGGAAAAAGTTTTTTCTTCTTTACCTAAAAATAACGAGTTTTATTTCTTGCTAAGAAAAATGCTTGTCTTTCGAGAGTACAAGAGCACTGCACCTTAGCATAGAAACCCGGAATTAAAACCGTTTTTCTCATAATTTTAAAGGGCGATTAACTTCAATGAGAAACTCAGCACATTTTTATCTACATATATTTGATACGACCATGAGCACATCTTTAATTTAAAGTGCTTCTGTAGACTTTAAAGGGAGGGAACGGAAAAACACAATTAATGGCAAACTTTTCCCCGCAATGGGATCATGTACCTAAATTATCACATGTGGCTCTCAACTCTAGTGAAACAATAATCAAAGCTTTTGTGTTTGTCGTTGTGGATACCCGCTCGAACTACTGCTGGACACTCATAAAAACGTCACAAAATTCTGAACCGTCGCACATAAAAACGTCACAAAATGGGAGAGAAACAGTCACCTAACGTCACAATACGGTAGAGAACCAAACCAACACCAAAATCAACTCGATTATGGTTGGTTAGAAACGTGGTTTAAAAATATAATTATTTTTGCTATTCTTCACAAAGAACCATATTGTTTTCATTTGTAAAAACAAATTGCCACGGTGATAATGACTCAGGGTGTATCGAGCACCGCAAAGGCAGAAATTAAAATATGAATGGAGGTATAAAGATAACTGGAGAGGACAATTTGAAATAAAAATCTAAAAAATTGAAGCCTGACTAAAAAATCCCGGGGCAATTTATTTCCTTAGCAGCGTAATTTTTATATGGATTTAGCTGATTAAAGATGTTAATCAAAACAGAAATATACATAGAAAAGTAACGTTACCAAGATACAAATTACCCCCAGACTAAAAATCTTCGGTTTCAAATTCTTTCGCAAAAGTACACAGAGATTTTGAAATTGTCGTCTCTAGTTATCTTTATACCTCTATTAAATATGATGTTTTATTGTTCTAATTGCGTTACGTAACGCTGGTGCAAAATATAGTAACTAGGTTTAAAGAGGCTAATCAACCATTTCTATTTTTCAGGTCGTCTTTCACTCCATTTTAGGGAGTGCCACAGTTTATGCATGCTGCGGGCTAATAAAGACAGCATTAAATGCAGGAGGGCAAATATTTGACTGGATTGTAGTGGGATATCATTTGTTTGGTATGTAATTTATTTTCAATCTTTGAAATTAATAGAACTCAATTTATTTACTACCCCATATATATTATTATTTAAATCATTTTAAAATTTTTATGTGCAGATGTTATTACAATCTGTCAATATTACCTAATGGTGACAAGGGGGAAAAAGCGACTTATGGACGCATTCCAGTTAATATCAACTCTTATAAATAAATCGGATCTAGAGGAGGGTGCAATCGCATGGAAGGCGAAGGTAATTCTTTGTTGTTAGATTCCAGATATAATTTTCTTTGAGAAGCGTAATTCGAAAATTTTAATATTTTTTCAATGAATTTTTCAGTACGTTTGGTTCACAACCCTTACCATTGCCATCAATATTTTATTGGGCATATTGTGGGAAGGCCGTGTTTTTTCGCTCCTTCAAGGAAAAGTGACAGTTGACCAAGTCCTAAGACAAGAGTACGATACCATCATGACAGTAATTAGATTTACACCATTCAACTCAACCATTAACGGAACCGAATCCAGCGGAGTCGAGCTCACACCAGATATTTTGATGCTGGGAGGAGCTGGCCTCCTTGGGGCATTTTTGGCCTTTACAATTTATGAAATCATAGCAAGCATCTTGCTAATCGCGGCAGCAGATTTGATTTCTTTTGCGGCAGATTTTGAAGTGTTCCTTAATGGAATTAGTGATTTCAAGCCAGCAAATTTTTACGAATTTTGGACTCCCTATTCGTGTTTATACAAGGCCATTGGAAAATGTAACTTGGCGTTCAATCCATTGTTTCGAACGCTTTACATAGGGAACATGCTAGAAGCGGCATATGTAATGTATGCCCTTCTGCTCAAGAAAATAGCCGGGGGGAACGTGGCTGTTGGATTAACTGCTCTTGTACGAATAGCGGCGTCTTATGTAGTGGCCTATCTTGGTCATGAAGTGGTAAGAAAAATTTACTATTAACAATTAAATATTAACTATTTAAAAGTAGTCGCTTGCTTTTCTAAATATTTATTTAATTACTTTCAGAATTATGTGCCACTGTCCATGGTTAATTTGCACCAAATGGACGCAAGGGGTCTCAGCATGCAGGAAGAGAATCATATTCTCTTCCTGAAGGACATGCTGAACTCCAACCAGTTGGGTCTCGGCATTCGTTTATTTTGTATAAACGAGTCCTTTGTCGCTAATGTACGTAACTAGAAATATTTCAAAGTTTGAATTCATTTTGAGTAAATAAATTTTAAAAGCATTTGTTTTGTCAATAGATTTTCATGCTCGTTTTCACCGTGGTAATGGTGATGGTGGAAAAGTTCAACAGCGCTCAGCAGGGTCCGATGCCAGCTGGGGTTAACTCAACGGTCATTGAGACGTTGATTCAATCTTTAAATTGCACGGCTGCAGTTTAATTCTTGTTTGCATTTTCAGATTTCTTTCAGTATCTTTAAATATTAATGTTCCGTAATTGAAAGATAATAAAACTAACAATAATAAAGTTTGAATAATACAATATAACTAACAAATTAAGATTTTCTTGGGTCATAAGTTACAAAAATATTGTAAAGTATAATGAATGATTTAATAAAATTGAATTTGTTATCTACAAAAATTCATATCCTCCTCTTCCCATCTGCACTCATTCCAAACACCTCACTTCATTTTATTTTAGGTAGTGAACTTTAAAATTAAGCACAGTTAGGCTTTTGATTTTATTGCATGTTCACTTTAAATTGATAATCGGCATGACATTTGCAATAGGTCATTTATTTAGTGCTAAATTTGTAAATAAACTGAATTTTCTATGTAGCTTAGCATAAACATACATGAGTACTTTATGCATTAACCGAAGCAAGATTTCATAGGCAATTTCTTGCATAAAAACACCGTGTATATCTGCTTAAAAATAATTCACCTTTTTAAGGCATTTGAAAAAACTTGCGGATTTCAAGATCTTATAAAAAAGGAATTGACTGTTCATCATCAGTACACAAGAAGGGGAAACAATTCATAATCATTTCATTAAACCAAGAACACTCTGCCTCACCAAACAAAGTAAAAGCGATAACAGTAATTCATCTTTGGCGTTTTTATAAAAACATCTATAAATTCCATCATGCCATTTTCCTCCACTACATTCGTCATCATTGCCCGCCCAAACCACTTCTTTTTAAATCTTTTTTTCACTTTGGAATGGAAACAGGTAAAGGTAAATAAGAGTAAAACGGAAATGCATACCATTTATTACGTAAACAATATTGCCAATATAATCTGCTGTAAAAAAATTGATGTGAAATACAGATAATGAATTTTAATGAATGATTTGTCTAATTTAAATTCAACAAATACGTAAAATGCTATTAAAAAGATAACTGGAAATCATGAAGTTTTTAAAGATATTAAAAATCAGGCTAGTTCGCTTGTAAATTCCTTTTGAAAAGTTAGTTGAGACTGCTAAAAGCATGAAAAAACGCTAAATAATGAATCTAGTGGTTTTCATTTTAATTAGGTTAGCAACCGGGGTCTTCTGTTCAAGCTTCTGTTAACGTTGACAATGGTTTAGTTTACGATCCTCTATGTCATCTTTAATCTTTGTCAGTTTAAAAGGAGCAATGCAAAAAGCAATAACAATGTTTCTGCCAGTAGCCCAATATGTGGCAAATTTTTAACTTCTCTGTTATTTATCCATATATGCATACAGGTTTTCATACGGAATTGCATGCCACTGCCAGTAAAATCTGGGTGTTTACCTGTAAAGAAAAGTCACTTTGCGAAGTCAATTCCTCAATGCAATCAATTTTGTAAATTTGGCAATGACGTTACGAAAGCATGTTCCTACCGCACAGACTTCAAAAAGATCTTTTAAAAAACAAGTGGACTACATGCCACGTAAAATCTGCATCATCAAGACAAGAAGGGGGAAATTTCACGTACATTTCACAAGAGCCACAGATTTTCAGCAGGAGAAATAAAAACCAGCTAAATTCATAAAACTACCCTGCCTGGTATTTATAAAAATATTCATCCGTAAATCCCATTATGTAATTTTCCTACACTTCATTCACCATCATTGCCCCAAATTCTTTCGCCTAATCCCGCCTTCTTTTTAGGTTTTTATATTTAGGAGTGGAGACAGGCAGAGGAAGACAAGGGTGAATAAGAAATGTATGGAAAAAACTTATTTACAATATAATCCATCTAAAACCGCTTTCCGATGTAAACTTTAAATGACCTGGTCAATTCAATAAAGACAAGAACAGTTGGATTTACAACAATTTGGAACACTCTATTAACAGGCAAAATTCAAGGATTACGGACATGATGGAGAATAAAACGTGTTTGAACTTTCCTTTTTCAGGTAATTTGGACTATTTAAGAAATTCATAATGTACAACAGCAACAATCCATTCTTGGCATATTTTTAGCTATTAGTTTTCATGTTTTCTCCACCCACGCACACAAAACCTTTTGGATATGTGTATCTATAACATTGCAAGAACAAATTTCTGGTTGAAAAATGCAGAATTTCATTGAATGGCCTAGCGTCGTGATTAGGAATCCTTTAAAAGGTAACATAATATCGTCCTGGTCCTATTGAAAGGGGCTATCTCCCGAAGTGGTCAATATGGAAAGGGGCCTTCTCCAAAACTGGTCACTATGAAATGGGGTCATCTCCATTGGTGGTCAATATGGAAAAGGTCTATCCAGTGCCTAATCTAGGTAAGCACGGGCCCAGGTGCAAAAGAAATTTCAGCATCATTATCCTTTCCATCATATTCTTAAGAACGACGGTGTTTTAAGGAGAGAATATGCAATAGTTTATACTACCTTTATAAACATTTATGCTCCGGTATGCCTAATTAAAAGACAATAAAACTAACACAAATAGTTAAGTTCAAATAAACCAATTTTAATAACATCATGCAAAATCACAGGTCACAAATTGCAATAAAATTTGTAAGTAGAATGAATGATTTAATATAATTGAATTTATTTTAAATATCCTCTTCTCTTCCTCTCCGCTCCCATCTCAACTCATCCATCCATCCACCCCGCAACTCTTCCCATCTGCACTGAACACTTCAAACCGCTGGACCCTGCAATAATATTTATTCATTATTTTTATTCGTTTAATAAATATATTTCTTTTTACAGGCTTCACTTTTTAAAAGGATTTTTGTTTATCTACCGTAACACGACTCAATGCACGCTTGTCCTTTAACTTCTGGATCTTCCTTGCATTCCTGTTTACACGTTTCCACACATGTTTGCCTTTTTGCGTCCTCTTCGGCCTTAGCTGGAGAGCTTCCGAACATGGACAGAGTCATGAACAGGACAATAAAAACAACGGTGAACTTCATGTTGAAGATTCCTTTTTGTCAGCTTTCCTTACGATCTTTAGTTTGGATAGTGGTTTTGGTTTTTCCAAAAATGAAATGTGACCAAAGAGGAAAACTCTTCCGTCTTTTATACTCCCCTCACTTCGTGGTCTTAATATTGGCTAGATTACAAAGAATAATTAAATTAATTACAACTGGTATATGTTCATGCTTTTTGTAGCAAGATTGCTCACCCGTGTTTATTATCTTTTATTCATTTCTTTAATTACTTACGATTGACGCAGTATAAAAGTGTTTTTTCTTTAAAAATATTTTGATTGCTTTGCTTTACGTCAATTCAATTTTTTTCGTCAACGTCAGTCATTGTTCGTCACCAGACGATAATTAAAAACGGGAATGACAAATATGTCGTTTAATTGTCTCGATTTAAGTTAAAAAAAGCCGTTGAAGTAAAGGGTAGTAAAACTTAACCTACTAGCTGAACTTGTACGTATTTGATAATTATAGCTGCAAAATATTCTCCCAAAATATTGAGAAACTACACCAATTTCAAATTTTAACTCCCTTGTCTGCTAAAATAGCCATTTTCTCATATTTCGGAAATTTTACTAAATTTTGCAAACTTTAGCATTTAAATTTGCAAAACTATGAACGCATTTTTTATCAGTTTGTCTCTACTGTTAAAATGACATGATGCATGCATATTTGCAAATTTATTACTGAAATTTGCAACAATTCGCAAAAACTCATTTCACACTGCGTATCTGATTTAATCATCGCAAATCAGCGCAAAATTTTTATCACATTAATTTTTTAATATTTTAATCCTCACTTGTAACGACCCAACCGTTAGACCGATATTCTTGAAAACAACAGGGCTCTGGAAATTTTCCATTTTGTACCTACATGAACATTTCATTTCAATCTGATGAGGCTTTTTTGAGTTGTAGCACCCACAGACGGACAGACACGCCAAACCTATACTAGCTTCACTGCGTTCAGCTAGTGATAATTAATTACAGAGATTTTATAGTCTATTAAACGTTTAGCACGCGACTCTTAAAAAGCCGTTAATTGCATCCGCGTCATTTTACAAACGTCAGCAACTGGGAAAATGATCAATGACCCGAAATTTGGAATTGCAATTTAACTTTGAATTTTGAATTAAATCCACATTTTATTTCGATCATGTTTTTGATGCGTTTTGCTTGTAAAGGTCAACTTAATGAAAACTAGCTTGTATAAAAGTTATTTCATCCAAATACGTCTAAAATGAATCATTTATCTAATTTAAATTATGCAAGTAAAATGTCATTATGCTTAAATAGATAACTTAATCTTCTTGAAATGTTTTAAAATAGGAAAAGTCATCATAGTTTACTTTTTAATTCCTTTTGAAAAGTTAGGGGAGACCGCGGAAAGCATAAAAAACGTTACAAATACTTAGACAAGTGGTTTTCTATTTTCTTTAAGATCTGAACCAAAATTATGCTTTTGTTTGGGAGGGATGGTTTAGCTTACGATCGGCTCCATATCATTATTGTTCAATGAACGAGGAATGCAAAAAGCAATAAAAAGTACCTACTAATACCTCGAATTTACATTAAAGTTTATGTGGTTACCCAAATGTGACGGGTTTTTAAAATTTTTCATCATTTGTCCATATAGGTAAAGTTTTCATACGCAATTGTATGTAACTTCCAGTAAAAACAGTTTTTACCTGTCTTAAGATAAGTTTGCGGAATGACTGTTTCAATGCAATGATTTTTTAAAATACTTACAAAGGCAAACAAGCATTTTCTTGACGGCTACCACACAGATTTTAAAAAGATGTTTTAAAACATAAGGTGACTACATGCCACGTAAAATATGCATATCTCATCATCAGTAGAAAAGTATGGAAAATTTTTATATACATTTCACAAAATCTAAGAGACACAGCAACAAAGCAAGCGTCAACAGGAGAAATAAAAACAATAAACGTCAGCTAAATCCATAAAAGCTGAGCATAAAGTAAAGGGATCTTCCCAATCTGGTATTTTTGAAAATGTTCATCCATAAATCCTATTACGCAATTTTCCTCCACTTCATTCCTCATAATTGCACCTCAACCAACTCTTTTTGCCTTTTCCACCTTCTTTTTAAGTATTTACACTTGAGAATGGAGACAGACCAAGAAGGGGAAACAAGAATTAAGCAGAAATGTTCACCACTTATTCTCAATATTATTATTAAACTCAAATCTTCATTGCGATGTAAAATTACTTGAGACTAAAAAAAACTGATCAATTCAATGCAGACACGAAGAATGAGATCACACAAGGTTGAGTGCTCTATTAGCTGTTAAGTCAAGGATTACAGACATGATGGAGAATTATAAAAAAATCCAGATTTAGATTTAGAAAGGTGAATGTTAAGTTTAATGGCAATTTTGAATGCATACACAATGTCTTGTTCACTGTTTACAGAAACGCAATTTATATTGTAATAAATAACAAAAAACTGCCATATTTTATGTAGAATCACAGAAATAAGTAATTAAACGTCGTTTTTCCAGCTACTTGAGACAGCAATGATTCAACACTGAAACAAGCCTTTCTAGCCACATTTTTAGCAATTGCTTTCCTTTTTTCTCCAACCTTTCAGATCAAAACCTTTTAATAGAAAGATTTCAATGATCCATATCATTTTTTGTAAAGTATAACTAGTACGCATTTAAAATGTAATTTATGCTTCTTTGAATTATTTAAAAGAAATGTTGGGGAATGCTGAATTTTATAAAATTGTAACAATGTCGTGATTAAAACCTTTTAAAGGATTCTAAAATCAGTTTAGTATCTGCTTAAAACTCTGCTTCTATTGATGAACTTTTCCTTTGTTCCAAATTTTTGCATAAATGAAAAATATTTGAAAGCCATATTTAATCTGCGTTTTCCATACTTTTATCTTACTTTATACACCAGTCAAACAAAGAACAAGACACATAAAAAGCAATGCTTCCAATCAAGTACGAATTGTCCAGAAAAGAATCTTTTTCTCTTAATCATCATCAAGAAATGTCAACCATGTGCATCAAGAAGGTAATCTACCAAGGTTTAAAAACTAAATAGAATGAAGGGTACACTTTATTCATCCCTAATTCATCCTAATAAAAGATTAAAAATGTTTGAAAGAGGTCGACAAAGAAGATTACG
This sequence comes from Lepidocyrtus fimetarius, assembly GCA_036507315.1. Taxonomy (NCBI): domain Eukaryota; kingdom Metazoa; phylum Arthropoda; class Collembola; order Entomobryomorpha; family Entomobryidae; genus Lepidocyrtus; species Lepidocyrtus fimetarius. The sequence continues at coordinate 31,532 of JAANSO010000360.1, forward strand.
AGATATTTATCACGTGAAGCAAATCTTTTTGCAGCTTAGCGTCATCTTACTTCCAAACAAATATAAATCCTTCTTTCTGGTGCTAACCTCCACCGTTTCCATTTATCCCTTCATGGCATTCCTAGTCTTCGGTTATAATATCTCATTTTGCATAAAAATGTTTCCTAAAGTTTTGCATTATTGGTGATGTGTGAATATTGTTACTGGTACTTTACATGAATGCATGCAAACCTGTAGGAAGACAAAGCACTTGCTGTGACACATTTTTAGCAAAACATAGCTTAGTTTGATTCTGCTCATGTGGAGCTAATGTGTTACAGGTGTAAGAAGGTGTCATCTGTAGAGCAAATATTGAGACCAAAACGTTCTGGAGGGTTGTGAGCGTGAACCCAAGCAACATCTAACGGACATAAGCAGTTTTCTTATCTCAATTATGTTCTGCCAAATTAATATTTTTCATTATCAATAAAGTTGTGAGCAGAAAGTTAAGCCAATTTTTCTCATTCAGTTGTTTAGAGAAAGTAAAATAAATTACATTTGTCGAGCTAACCAAGCAGGATTATATCACGCAGGATTACTTCCCTGATATTCTTGCAAAGAACAGTGTTTCAAATAGAGAATATATTAATTCCATAAACATTGTTCCACCCTTCCCAATGCTTTTTGCAAGAAGGGGCTCCTGAATCCTAAAATTCTGGTTTGAAATGAGCAAAAAGACTTTGAGAAATGTTTGAGAGCTGAGTTGTTTAGTGGATCAACAACTTTATTAAAAGAGAATAATTCCATTAGAATTTACGACCACATACTTATTGTCTTTCACAGTTTCTAGTTCCACCAAAGGGAAAAGTGAGACAAAAGATTTTTACAATAAATCCGATTTGTTTTGGCATTTTTGCAAATCTCTTTCTTGCGAAAAATATTTACTTTTAAAAACTTTTCTTTGCTGGATGAATATTATAAAATATGAGAATAAACAAGGTATTTTTTTTGAAAACGACTTTCTGACATTTCTCATTCGACTTGTCGTGTGCCCCACCAAATAAAATTAAGCTTTACAAATGAAACTTTCCAAGTCTCAATCGGAAGGAATTTAATTTAAAGTGTCGAAACCAACTAACATGGAATGATCCTAGTTTCAAAAGCCGTTAAATGATTTCAATACTCTACTATTCATCTTCATCAACATAATAATAACAACTTTCCAAATGTAATGAAAGGTAAAAGAAGAAAATTGCACTGGCGATTAATAAGAGGTCGAAATATTGCTTCCATTGCCACTTCAAATTTCTATGCTCTTGAGCCAGTTTAGAATAAAAATCAGGAAAGAAAACAGACGCTTTAGGACGCCCGTGGTTTTCATTACAGTTTTTTAAGATCGTAGACATAATCAATTAATCTGCGTTATCAAGATTTTTAAAACATTCATCAAGTTTACCTTTTCTCCTTTGCAGGGTTAATCTATTATTGAAAGCAATAAAAATTAACAAACTTTACGAACAACAATTTCACTTATATATGAACTTGTTGAGTCCGTACTAAGCACAAAATGTGCATTCGGGTATTTTGTAATAGACCATGCATGTGGAGAAATGAAAGACAAAACCTTTGATAAATTTTACTGTCTTGTTGACCGGCGTGTACAAGGAAGGAGTAAAAAAGCTTTTGTTTATATGAACTTATGAAAATATGGAATAAATTTGAAAACCTACAAAACTTCTTTAAGAGAAACAAAGTTTTAGCATTGAGAAGCAAAGAGTTTAAGAAATACCTGAATATCTTGTCCGAGTTGTTTACACGCAACGTCATCGAACATTTTTATTATTTCATACAACAACGTCTTCATAGCCTCCTTCATTTAGAAAAAGCTCCTCCACAGGTAAGTTGGAGAGGACACTCGACTTTCCTTCACCTCTCACTCACTAACAAATTTTATTCAAAATTCAAAGGCACTTGTTAACCATGATGACGATGATCTTACTTTTTTGCACTTTATCCCACAAAATAACTACTAACTCTTAATTTAGTAAAACCATTGCAGAGATTTACAAACTGAAATGCTACATAACCTTGCTATCCTATTTTAAACTTTGAAAAACGTCCTTCTGCTGTAGAATAATTTCGTTGGAGTTGAATAAGCTATTAAATTTCTTTGATGGGATCAGCTCCTTTGTGATAAAAGCACTTTTATACATCACATTTGAAACTTCAAAAAACGCAGCTTTGTATGGATCTTGAAATTCATAGGTAATTTCCGTTAAGGGTAACAGGAAGTTTTAAGAGAAAATGCTAATTAGTTGTTTCTTTCTGGGAAACCAACTTGATTGCTTTTTATTCTCAAATACCTATCATTTTGCTGGATGCGGTAAATGTCCGGCTTTCTTAAAATCCCCGATTACAACCATCACACACAGTTTTCAGACACAAGGATTGGTTCTACACCATCACTTTACACAAAATTTTGCAAGCACAAGGAACATGACGTTGACGTAACACAATTAAATCAAAGATAGAAAACTGCAAAAATCACGTTTTTTGCTTGTTAAATGCGTTCAATGTTTGTTATTCTAAAGCACAGAAAATAACATGGCTGGGATTTGCTTTCTTTGTCATGCCACATAAAAGTGAAAGCATTACGGGAACTTCTTTTCAATTAAAACTTCTTTTTACGACATTTTTCACCAAAGTTTAATAAGTGCCGGAGTAAATGATAAGAGTTGGAATAAAGATTCATGAAAAATGCGATTTTGTAATAAACTAAACAGCAGTTCCCTCTACAAAGAAAAGCAAAGTTTTAAAAAATCGTAATGTCGACACTGTTTCCTGTTGCATGACAGAAATCTTTAAATACTTTCTTTTTCTTTTATACCGACGCACTTTCATTCACTTGACTTTATTCCATCCACATACACTAAGCTCTGAATAAGAAAAGAACCAGCATAGGGTTCTTCTCACTTTGAAAACTAAACGTGAACTGAGCAGTTCAACGAGGAGGGACAGGAACGAGCCAAAAACTGCAAAATACAAGGGTTAGTGCTACTTTGTCAGGAAGTTTCGTTTTTTCCTTCACACTTCAACTTGCATCAATATCCGCATCATGCACATCAACTTTTGTCAACCTACATCTCTGTTTAACGTTGAGTCTGTCAAAAACAATAATAAAAGGAAAGTACAATAGTGTCTCCTTTACAATGTTCATTTCTAAAAAATGTTTTCAAGACTTTTTGGTGAATAAATTTAAAAAAGGTGGAAATATAGAGCAAGTTTTCATTTTTCATTGTCTTCTTAATTTTCCATCAAGCAAAATCTTTTTCTTTAATTTGCCAAAACTGTTTTCTTTAACTACTTGAGCTTATCAAATTTAGGAGTTTATTTAGTTGAAAATTAACTGCGGTGAAGATATGCAGAGGCTAATTTCGTTTTTAGTAAATTACACGTAAAAAAGTGCGTAAGTAAAGTGCAGTTTGTACGTGCGACAGGATATGAAGAAACAGCAATGAATGCCATCTTGAATTGTCCCGTGCTGCGTTCAACTTGCCTGTTTGACTAATTCTGAAGATGAGTTGAAAGGAGACGCTTCGGATAAACGGTTGTGGCTATTATTGCATTTCTTCTATGAGTTTTATGAGGTGGGTGATTTTTATCAAGTGGTGACTTACACAATTGTCAAAATAAATAAAAGGCCGCAAGCCTGCGTAGATACTAGCTTGAAAATTTGTAACTTTTTGCAAGCCTATTTAAAACTTTGATCTATTAAAACCGTTACTGAAAGCTAAAAGATTTTCTTCGGCGGAAAAATTTTAATTTTTGCAAAAATTATTTGCAATATTGCCAAAAAATTGCATTGCTTTGTCTACAAGCTATTTCCCATCGAATGATAGGCTACTTGCCATATGTTGCAATTTAAGATTTTCTAACGGTCCCTTCTAACGGCTTAACCATTAGTCCAATATTGCTGAAAAACTATACAGCAAATCCAAAGGTGCATACCTACTGCTCTGCTAAATTTGGTTGCAATCTTTTAAGGTATTTCTTAAACTCTTTGCTTCTCAATGCTAAAAATTTATTTCTCTCAATGAAGTTTTGCAGTTTTTCGATTTATACCATATTTCTATGAGCACATTATAACAAAAGGTTTTTTACACCTTCTTAGTACACGCTGGTCAACAAGACAGTAAATTTTATCGAAGGTTTTGTCTTTCATAAAGAGCAAAGAATGTTCACATAATATGCATACAAGCAAGTTCACAAGTGTGAGTCATTATTTCTTTTAGGTGGTGGCAGCGAAGCAGGGAAGAAGAAAAAATTGGAATGACATTTTTGATTTTGCTCCTCTCTTCTGTGCAGATTCTTTTTCTTTCCTTTTGATTAGGCTGTTGATATGGGGAATGAATCATTTTGAATGCATTTCTTATAATGATATTCAATGCACTAACCTACTCCTTGTAACAACTGGGGGACGTGCCACAGAGAAAACTAGAAAGAATCTTTAAACCTCTCCTCACATTATTTTTCTCTTTTTTATGCGAAACAAGTTCATTTTTCTTTTCTTCAGTCGTGCTCAAGTGGAATGAGATGGGCGAAAACGCAGCAGTAAAGTACAAATAGAATAGAATGAAAAACGGTTAAGAAATATAGTACCTGTTTCATTGTCAGGTGGTGGTGGCACTAAGGAAGAACGAAGAAGATATAAAGAACTATTTTATATTTTCCTCGTCTTCCAATATAAAAAGATACTTTTTTCTTTCTTTCCACACCGTTCTCCACTTTTTTAGGATAGCAAATATTAAAGAAAACCCCAGCTTAAAAATCTTTCTAGCTCTCTCTCAAACTCTCCTTCGTGCATGTATGTAAGGGAGCAAGAAAGAAAAAAGAATCTTCGAATTATTGTGCTCCTCCAACTATTTTGCCCTTCTCCTCCTCTCACCACCTCTACTTGTTTCTTTTTTATTTTTTCTTCCCTGTTCACCATTCCTCACGATCATTATCACTACCACCTGACAATGAAACAGGTACTATATTTCTTAACAGTTTTTCATTCTATTCTATTTGTACTTGGGTGATTCCACTTGAGCACGACTGAAGAAAAGAAAAATGAACTTGTTTCGCATAAAAAAGAGAAAAATAATGTGAGGAGAGGTTTAAAGATTCTTTCTAGTTTTGTCTATGGCACGTCCCCCAGTTGTTACAAGGAGTAGGTTAGTGCATTGAATATCATTATAAGAAATGCATTCAAAATGATTCATTCCCCATATGAAAGCCATTTTTAATCAGCGTTTTTAACTTTTATCTTACTTTATAAGCCAGTTCGATAAAGAACAAGAGACGTTAAAAAGCAATGCTTACAACCAAGTACAAATTATCCAGATAAGAATCTTTTTCTCTTAGTCATCATCAATAAATGTCACCCATGTGCATCAACATAAGTAATCTAACATGTTTGGAAACTTAAAAATGAAAGTTGTAATTTATTCATCCCTAATTCATCCTAATAAAAGATTAAAAATGTTTGAAAGAGGTCGACAAAGAAGATTACGAGATATTTATCGCACAAAACAAATATTTTTGCAGCTTAGTGTAATTTTATTCCAAACAAATAATAATCCTTCTCTTTGCAATGCAATCGAATGCAAACAGTGAATGTAGCAACCTTCACTGTTTGCATTCGTCCCTTCAGGGTATTCCCTGTCTTCGTTTATATCACATTTCGCATAAAAATGTTTCCTAAAGTTTTGCATTCTTGGTGATATGTGAATATTGTAACTGGTATTTTACTGGAATGCATATAAAAACCTCTAGGAAGACAAAGCACTGATGTTGACAGATTTTTAGCAAAACAATGCTTAGCTTGATTCTGTTCATGTGGAGCTAACATGTTACAGGTTTAAGGTGTCATCTGTAGAGCAAATATTGAGACCAAAATGACCAGGAGCGGTAACATCATGAACACATGCAACATCTAACGGACAAAAGCAGCTTCATAATCTCACGTCAGTTATGTTCTGTGAAATTAATATTTTTCATTATACCTCAAGTTGTGAGCAGAAAGTTAATAATAAATTTTCTAATTCAATTGTTTGGAGCAAAGTAAATTACATTTGTCGGGCTAAGCAAATATGACTATATCATCTTTCCTGATGCTTGATATTCTTGCAAAGAACAGTGTTTCAAAGGGAGTATATATAATTTCATAAAAATTGTTGCACCCTTCCCAATCATTTTTGCAAGATGGGGCTCCTGAATCCTAAAATTCTGTTTTGAAATGAGCAAAATGACTTTGAGAAATGTTTGAGAGCTGAGTTGTTTAGTGGGTCAACAACTTTATTAAAAGAGAATAATTCCATTAGAATTTACAACCACATATTGTCTTTCACAGTTTCTAGTTCCACCAAAGGGAAAAGTGAGACAAAAGATTTTTTTTACAATAAATCCGATTTGTTTTGGCATTTTTTGCAAATCTCTTTCTTGCGAATAATATTTACTTTTAAAAACTTGTCTTTGCTGGATGAATAGTATAAAATATGAGAATAAACAAGGTACTTTTTTTATGAAAACGACTGTCTGACATTTCTCAGTCACCGTCTCATCGTGTGTCCTACAAAAAAAATTCAGGTTTACAAATGAAACTTTCCAAGTCTCGAACGGAAGGAATTGATTTTAAAGTGTTGAAAGCAACCAACATGGAATGATCCTAGATTGAAAGGCCGTTAAATGATTTCAATGCACCCTTCATCGTCAACATCATAATAACAACTTTTCAAATGTAATGAAGGATGAAAGAAGAAACGCTCAATCATGATATGCGGTCAAAATATTGGTTACTTTGCCAATTCAAATTTCTATCCTCTTGAGCCAGTTTAGAATAAATCTAAATCTAAATGTTTTAATCTGCGTAATAAAGATTTTTAAAACATTCAGTCTCCTTGCTCCATTGTCTCCTTTGCAGGGTTAATATGCTAATGGAAGCATTAAGAATTCACAAACTTTCAAAAAACATTGTGACCTGAATGTTATACTTGTTGAGCCCGTACAAAACACAAAATGTGCATACGGATATTTTGTAATAGACCATGCATCTGGAGAAATGAAAGACAAAACCTTTGATAAATTTTACTGTCTTGTTGACCGGCGTGTACAAAGAAGGTGTAAAAAAGCGTTTGTTTATATGTACTTATGAAAATACGGAATAAATCGAAAAACTACAAAACTTCATTGAGAGAAATAAGGTTTTAGCATTGAGAAGCAAAGAGTTTAAGAAATACCTGAATATCTTGACCGAGTTGTTTACACGCAACGTCATCGAACATTTTTATTATTTCACACAACAACGTCTTTATAAGATAGACCGATAGCTAGCCCCGCGTACCCAGCTCCAGCTTAGCAGCAGCACTTATCTCCCTCATTACTTATTTGAATAATTACCTTTTTCTAGCA
>JAANSO010000361.1:0-38902 GCA_036507315.1 Lepidocyrtus fimetarius
AAGAAATGCTTTATTTAAGTCCAAAGTTGCAAAATATTTCATTCCTTCCAGTCTCGAAAGGATATACGATATACCCGGTAGCGGATAACTAACATCCTCTATCTGTCTGTTTAACATTCCGTAATTTACAGTTACACGAGTCGTCCCTTCCTGTCTATGTCCCTGTGTCACTAAAACCAGCGGCGAGCTATAAGGACTATGTGAGTGTTCTATTACCCCAGCTTTTAACATCTCGTCAATGTACTTTTCAATCTCTTGTCTCTGTGAGTAGGCGTAATCATACATCCGGCATCGAACTGGTTTGTGGCCAGCCTTCATGGTGAGCTGTTCCACTTGTAGTAGGCTTGCATTCAAAGGGTCATCAGGATGAGCAAATACGTCTAAGTTTTGCTTCAGCATATTTACCACTTTACCCCGTTCTTCTACATCCAAATGAGTCCCCACGGATTCTTCCAATATTCCCATCTTATGAATCAACTTGCCCTGCTCCTCTCTACTGGAACTACTATAATGCTCCTCGATTTTGACTGGGTAAGTTATCTGGTTGTAATCCACATCTCTGGGTTCCGTCCACTTAGGGTTATCGAAAGCGGGATCCAGGTAAAGACATGTCCCAGTAGGCCCTTCCTGTTTATCTTGCTGGAATGCTACCGGTGACGACGGTGGTGCTCTTTGCACTGCTTCGTTTTCTTCCTTGTCCTTCTCTCCTAACTTCTCAAACGGTAGTGCACCAGCGCAGTGAGCTAGCGCTTCCTCCTCATCCACCTCTCCACTCGCCATTAACGCTGTGACTGCCTCTATTGCTCCCTTGATTTGATCACGCTCTGCCTTCTCCCTTTCCGCTTGAGCCTCTTTCTCCCTTACCTCATCATAGCCTTCTTCCAGACTTTTCTTTAGCTTTTCAATCAATGCTAGCGTGGGACAATTTTCTGGGGTGCAATCTGCCGGGTCTCTAATGGAAGGTATTCTTCTTCTCATTTGTCGTCCAGGTGGTATTCTTCGTACCACTTCTTCTGATTCTCCATGGTCTATTCTTCGTCCACTTGAGTCGCCTCGATCTTCCTCCGTTTCAGCATTCCCCATGTTCCCACGTCTTTGCCTATTCTGGGGGTTATCCTGCACGACTTGGTTATCCCTAAGGTCTGCGTTTTCCGCCTTCTCGTCATCCTCCGCCGCCACATCTGGTCCCGGGCTCTGGGGTGTGATCGCTCTATCATTTATATCAAATGTAAATCTGTCTTTCACTGGACTAGCCCGACTGCGCTTGTCCTCTCTCCTTACGACCTCTTCATCCTTCACTTCAAAGTATATCCCCCCTACAGCACCTTCTTCATCGGAAACCACTGTGGTTGTTGACAACGTTGAATTTGAAGAACATGATGATAAGATCTCTCCTTGCTCTACCTCTTGCCACTTCAGTTCCTTGCATGGCTCAATGCCCCTTGCGCCTTTCTCGCCCTCACTGCTAATGGACTGCCCGTTATTTTCACCGGAAACTCCGTGATCAACCGCCCTCACTTGTTGTCCCACTAATGAAGAAACTCCCATCTTCACCCTTGATGGCCCACACAGTCTTTTTATTATGTCTATAATCTCTTTTGTCTCTTCCCCAATTGCTCCAGCCTTGTCTTCCGGCTTCCTTTTACTCCCATTCTTACATAAACACAGTCGTCCATCTGCAACTTCACAATATACCTCTGGAAGTCCCTCTCGTCCAGGAACACTTCCGCGGATGCAGATGCCATACACCCCTTCAGGACCTTCCCTTTGAGCTGTCTTGTCGGATACGTGGCCATCAACTTCTTCCCCTTGCTCATCATCCCCTTTGTCCAAATATGACACCCCTATCCCGAAAAATGTACACTTTGCTTCTTCCACTCCTGTTTGGTCTGGTCTTGATTCCACCATCGCTTTTCCTCTTCTAGGATCTCTGTCCTCATCCCCTCGTACTTCTTTTATATCTCTCCTGAGAGATATCTTGTCCGATTCTGGTCCGTGCCCTTCCTCCTGAACCTGTTCACTTTGGCCGCCCTCCTGCACGTCTCTTGTGCTTCCTAATTCTCTAACCCCAGCACCCCCAATGTACTCAGTTTGCTCCCGTCCCTCTTGAACACCAGTTGCGTCTGGGTCTTTTCCATCCGACCGATTCCCCTCCTGCACCCCGGGCCCCCTCTCACATTTTTCCTGTTCTTTTTCTTCGCCTTCTGACGCATTCCCCTTGTCTTTATCCAACCTCGCTTCGGTTTGGACTTGACCGTCCGTGCCCTTACCCTCAGTAGCTCCACCTCTATTTGGGCTTTGCGCTCCCATTGACGTTCCAAGGGCTTCTGGCGCCGTCGATAATCTCGCTGTTGTATCCCTATCCATTTGTGCTCCCGCTGTAACTTCAATCTGCGCGCCTATATCTTCCATATTGCTAAGCAGATCCAGCAATAGCTGTTCATTTTCTGGACCCACCCTGTCCATTTGCCATAGTCGCTCCGCTTCTCTTTCTACTTCTCCTTCCTCTCCTTCTTCCCTGACGGCCTGTGATCCTTGTGCGCCTCCCAGTTCCAAATCCTCTGGCTTTACGTCTTGGACATGTAGCGCTGTTTCTCCTCCCGGTGAGTAAGGGAACTCTAGAAATCCGATAGGAACGCCAGGGTCCAACTCTCGTTTCGTTTCCGTGCGATTGACCGCATATACAAAGACACTACTCGGTGTCCCGATATAAACCAATTGTGTGGGTGTTTCGATCAATCCACTTCCTTCCTTTAGATAAGGTTGTAAACGAGCATGGTCTACAGGCGGTGCGGGTATCCCTTCTCCTCTTGCATCAATAATATAACAGTTAACCCATCCGTAACGGTGTGGATCAAGAGAAAACCCCAATTTTGGCACTACCCGCAAGGTCACTTTGTTCCTATAGTGGGCTGGAAAGGAATCTAGAATTCTTCGTCCCTTAGTCAATTGCATCCCAAAAGTCGTCCCGTCTCGAAAGGATAATGTAAGCGCCGCAAAATTAATTATTGCATGATTTGGTCTTAGTAGATCGGATCCAATAATCCCCGCAAACCCCATTGTTCTGAGTACATGCATGTACATATATCTCCTCCCTTGCTTTGGTACCTCTATTACCACTCTCGCTCTTCCCATCGTCCTAACCATGTTCTCGGATAGCCCTTGTACCGTTACTGCGTCCCCTTCAATATCCTTTTCATTGACATAATCCTTTCTTAAGAAAGATAAGCTTGACCCAGTGTCAATCAACAAGTCTGCTGGCTTCCCATTCACAATACAGGACACCTGAAGAAGGACCCCTTCTCCGGTTCCGTTGACTTCTCCCAGATGATAACTCTGTGGTCTAGGCGGCGGCGGCATATTACAATCCCTCACTAAATGTTTTGATGAAAAACATCGGTAGCATAATCGCATTCCGAATTCATTTCTTGGCCCCAAACTCATTTGGGCTCCCTGACCTTGCTGTTGCAAATACTGTTGAGGATGTTGGGTTTTATCGCTACCGTGAGGCTGATACCCTTGCTGCTGTCCTCCAGGGAGATACCCTCCTTTCTCACTTGGATATTGCTGCGGCTGCACCCGAGCGGGAGCTCTCCAACTTCCTTCCGATACTACTCTCGGCGCATTATAGTTCTTTCTTTCCTCCTGATAAAAGTGCTGCTTAAATGGACGAGGTCCCATACCATAAGTAAAGTTTCTGGGCTCCGTTCTGCTCGGAAACAACACGTCCGGGTTTTTCTGGGCTTCCGGTGCGAAGGATACACGTTTGGTAACCGTTTGTAAGCCGGTAACTTCCTCTGCCAGGTTCCCTTCCTCTCTCGTATTCAGCATCAGGCTATATGGCTGTCTGTTTTCCTGAAGTGCCCGTTGTTGGCCCTCTTCATATGATTCCAACAGATCTCTCAGGGAATCTAGTTTTGTCGGTTTTAGCAGGTTCACGTATTTAAAAACTGGGGTACGTAATCCGTATAGAATTCGTGACAGGATTTGCTCCTCCTTAAAATTCTCATTGATTCGGTATGCCAAATTGCTCATATCATAAAAATAAGCCAAGGAAGTCTCTTCTGGGGATTGCTTCTTTTGTATCCACAGTGCAAAATCTGATGATGGAGATATTTGCTTGCTTGCACGTTTAATAAATGCCGCCTTGAGCTCCTTCCAAGTCCAATCTTTCCCTCCCCGCATCCTCGTTTCCTGTCTTAACCATTGTAATGAATACCCTCCGAGATAACTAGCCAAAAGGTTAGTCTTAGATTCGTCCGTCCAAGAATTGTGAAGAGCTATTTGCTCATATCTTGCGATCCAATCAGATGCGATCTCACCGCTCTCCCCGTTGTAAATCTCCGGCTTTAAAGCTACCTTTACCACTTTCTGATTTGGCTGGGAGGATGTTGGTGGTACATTGATGACCAAGGACCCCGGAGGGATAGTTGCTCCGGGTGATGCTACACTGGCCGCTGCTGACATAATGGTACCCGCGGGCCCCACAAACCCTACTCCGACCCCCGAAGTATTGCTGGCCTGAGTAGTCATTGTTTGCGTTGACCCTGCACTCACAGTTGCTGTTGAAGTGCCAGTTGATGCCACTGGCGTTATATCGGAACTCGTTGTCCCAGGTGGGACTGGTACCTTTCCCCCTGTTCCAGTATTTCCTTTACTATCCGAATCACTATCATCAGTTCCTCCCTTTTTCACTGGGTTACCTCCCTTTGTGTCTCCTTTCTTCATTTTCTTATTTTTCTCCTTCTAATTGGTAGACAGATTTATGTCTTTTTCTATGTGGCTCAGGGTAAGGGACTAGGAATATGATAAGTTTAGGAATCAAAGGACATCAGTAATATAAGTACTAGTCAGTATTTTCATTGAGTCAATTATTGAATTATGTTATGTAGATGTGAGTTGTATGGTTAGATTATAAATAAATTGATATATTTATAGTTGTGATTGTTTCATCGTACCCTATAGCCTTTGTTCTCTCCTGTGTATACCCTAAAAGAAATAAATAAAATATAAGTATGGCTGCAATGCCTAGATTAAATCTTATATTTATCTATTTCTTTACCCTATAAATCTGTGGTTATGTAAACTATAGTTTAAGTATCCGGGCCAAATCTTCTCACAATTTAGGGTCAATTGATCCGTATTGCTAGGATGCTACCTTGGGCCGGTCCTAACCTACAATTGCAGAAGAGACACAAACGTTAGACCTGTTATCTTTTAATGAATTCAGTTGTTTTGTGCTGCAGCAAACCATGACTCTATTTTAATTATTCCACGGACTACAGTCCCAGTTAATCTTTAATCCCTTTATTCAGAGCTTGCTTTCCCTCAGCATATCCTTTAAATAACATTCTTATGTTTATTCTCAGCTCCTTAATAATTCCTCACTGTTTTGCAAATTAATATTCATCACCCATTTTCGTGCTGCTCAGCACACCTTACTTATGCAGTTTCCATTAATAAGATTCCCTCCAGAGTTTCGTTCACTTCCTTTAAAACTTCACAGACATTTATTACCCATAACAGAAATCCTTGCCCCTTTTTCTTAATCAGGTTAGATTGTACTCAATATTATCTTCGTCATGAAACAACTGAATTCATTGCCTTTTTTGATCTAAGCTTGGTCTTCTCCCCCCTTACAACATATATGGATAACACTATGCCTAGTAAATTGACACCTCCTCTTATTCAGGGACCTCAAAAGCTCGAGATCTCTGCAAGATATAGTGCCATTCTATCACAGTCAATAATAACCAAGGTACCTTGTAACCCGCAGAGCCATTTCATTTAATACAACGAAATATAGCTCTTTCTTAATTAATCACACTTAAGATTCAAATTATTATTTACCCTGACTTTCACTATCCTACTGTTTACAAAGCTTAAAACCTCCTATACACTTTCTCTACATAGCTACTTTGCTTCTACTACTACCTTGCAGTCTACTCCTCCCACCATTTTCACCTGAACTTCCTTGTATAATATATAACATATATACAAATTAACACTATTTACAGCCTGATTCTAAGCGATTAATTAAACCAAAGGTCTACAGATATTTTCTTTCTCTTGCCGCAGAAATTCCTTTGAAAGCTCCCGTCAATGCACACACCATCAGAAATCGCGCGCTTTCCCAACAATACCCTGAAGCTTATATGCAAAATTCCCATTTCCATCTTTCCGCGTATTTTATTTGAAGGTTTTTTTTTACTAATTGCATTTCCATAACGTTTAAAAGTACCCAAATCAACTGTGCACGATTTGATTTGAATCCTTTCAGCATTATCTCCTCTCTGTAACTGCCCCCTTACCGCTTTCACCATATGAACCCCTGCTACAACTTATATACCTATTCCCATCTCAGGTACCATACTTATAGTAAAATGGACATGACAATAGCCCACCAACAGTATGCTGCTAGTATTGCTCCTCTCCGTTAGTTTTGCATAACAACACATCAAATTTGCTACTGATATTCTCAACAACAATGGATCATAACCAAGGATCGCGTAATGACTATCATAACTTCTGCAATATTCTACGAAATTTCTGTAACGCAAATTGTGCATAATCTATTCATGTATCGATACTATCCGTCACCTCCGCATCACTTTTGTGTATCACACTCCCTTCCATCTTTATTCTTCAAACTACGATACATGCCTGCCGATCTTGCTATTTTCTATAACTTTACAATGACCACCCCGTAGGTTTCGATATCGCCTCAACCATTAAAGCTACCTCCATGTTTAATATGCTTAAAGGAAGCTAATCCAATGTGAATAACGATAGCGTTCCCCTTTTACCAAAAGGAATTTTTCACTGATTGCTTTTGATTTTTCCATCCACCTATAATTTCTAATAAAGCGAAATTCCGAATTATTAAAATTAAATGGCCTTCTGCACATATAACTACTTGATTCATTAACTAGCTGCATTCATACTCATGTAAATATACATCAAACTTCGTTTAAACAAAATATTTTTAAAGTATGCATAATAAAGTGAATGCCTAAGTTTGGCTGTCTCCTTGCGTCATTAATTACTTGCCTTACTTATTTTATATCCAATTATATTCCTTGCTTAATTTTTGAATTATTTTAAAACCTTGCACTCTTGCCATTCTAATTTAAAATAGCAAGCGTAGTAAAATCATATTCTGACTAACTAGACCTGTGTATTTAATAACCTTGCCCAAACCCTGCCAAATTCCGTATCGAAACCCGAATTTATTTTTTAAATAATGAATGACGCTAAAAGCATAAACTGAAAATCAATTTCTTCAAAAAAATTACTCCGTATCTCGTTCCCTCCTAACTCATACATGTTCATCCTCAAACCTTCATCCCTTCCACGCAAAGACCCACTTTTTCTCATAACTTCGGTTAAAACTTAACTCAAAACCAAAACATCTGGTACTATCTTTATCTCCTCCCATTGTAGTTTCATGTCTAATTGTTACTAAAAGGACGTCGGTCTCTTTTCAACAATTAAAACATACGGAACCCTCCATATATTCCATTCCCATTTCAATCTCGCAGGAGTGAGTTAAATTCTCGCAGTAAATGGTTGTAAAACCCTTAACCGACTAGCTGAACGTACGTATTCAATAATTTCCTTTGCAATAATTTTTGTGCTTTATTTGCTATTTCGTGTAAAATTAAAATGCATAAATATTCAAACGCTGTACCTGTTTACTATTTTACTACTTTTGTCTTATTCATGCTATTTTAATTCGTTTTTAAAAAAATCTTTACGATAATTTGCCACAATTTGCAAAAACTTATGTCATATTCGGAATCAGCGTATTCAAGTTGCTATATTGCAATTAAAATTTTATCGTGCTGATATTCTTACAAAATATATTTTCACTCGTCATTTTTAACGGCTAAACCACTAGACAAAATTGCTGAAAAACAACAGGCTGCTTACAATTTATCATTTGTATCAGTTGCAACATTCCATTGCCATCTGATAAGGATATTCTTTTAGTCATGGCACCCACAGACAGACAGACAGACAGACAGACCATCAAAGCCAAACCTATACTAGCTTCACTGCGTTCAGCTAGTAATAATAAAAGATGCTACATATACGAATCGAAAATTCCAATGCAAAATAATTATTGCTTCCGTATTTCGTTTCCTTTCCTTTCACACAAGAATTCTCCAAATCCCAGAAACCCAAATATTCCTTACTCTTTTGTCCCCTTCCCATTATACTTTTATGTCTAATTGTTCCTAAAATGACTTTGCCTTTCATAA
The DNA here is from genome assembly GCA_036507315.1 of Lepidocyrtus fimetarius. Lineage (NCBI taxonomy): Eukaryota > Metazoa > Arthropoda > Collembola > Entomobryomorpha > Entomobryidae > Lepidocyrtus > Lepidocyrtus fimetarius. The sequence goes on from JAANSO010000361.1 coordinate 8,265, forward strand.
CAATAGGAACACACGGATTTCTCCACCTCCTCCCTTCTCATGTTTATTTTACATAAATACGTTAAACTACAACAATATTTTTTAAATCAATCCCTGTACGTGATAATTTCCGTGTATTCAGCCCCATACCCCTCTCAAAGTATTCAATCTTAATTATTATTACCCCTTGTCCATCCATATGCAACACTCATGAAACACATGAAAGCTTCTGCAAGTGCTCCATGCTCCTTTCCCTCTTCAACCCTCTCACTAAATAGGTATTTACACAATTTAAGAAAACAATCGGAATAAAACACCCCACGTCGTGTTAACTGGCTGCTCCATTTCACCCTAATTTCTTAAAACTCTCCATTAAGCACGTTCTGATCAAACGCCCATGCATCCATGGTTTTAAACATTTAAAATCTATTCTCGTTTCCTTTTTCTCATTTACCGTTTTCTTCTTGTCATCTCATTATCTATTCCTTTTGTGCTCCTGTGTTTTTTTACATTAAAAAATTTTACCAAGTTTGAAGTGTGCAATAAGTGTTAAATTTTTTGCTAATTGTGAAAAAAATGGAAGGACAACCAGGGCACTCCTATGGTTTGACGTGCGCGTGTGGTTCATCACGAAAATTTTACAGTTTGTTCCATCGACTTTCACCCACGGGGACAAAAAATGAAGATTACAAATCTGCTCTAATCACCTCTCTTCAAACCGGAAATATTAATGGAGAGCGCGCTACTTTGGCCGACAAGGTAAATTATTCCAAATAATTTATCTAGCACTCACATTTTATCCATTCATAATGAACTCATCCCTATATTATTGCTTTATGTTTGTTGCAGAAAGGATTAGCTGTTCTAGGCATGCTTTCTCTTGAATCAGGCTTACAAAATCTGTTTGATGGCACTGTTACTTCAATTGTTATAGCAGTCCGAGGCGGTAAGTTCTAATCCAATTTATTATTATCCATTTCTCATTACACTAGTATAGTATCATAGTTTGCTAAGGGGTTTCTCCGTACTAATTTTAAACTTATCTTTCTCCTTCCCTTTTTTTAGCCATTACGGACATCACCATCCCCAGGAAGTTAAACTTGCAAAAACACAGTAAGCGGTACGACGAAGCTCAAGTGAAAAACCAGGAAACTTATTGTCAGCTTGCGAACATCCCGAAAGATTTGAATTGGGAAACTGTCGTTGATCTTTATCTTGAAAAGAGCAAAACCCCCTTTTGCCAGACGGGCATACAGCCGTTCTGGGAGCTGTGCTCAAGTGCTCCTGAGCAAAAACTTCTTATCATGCGTGAAATACCCATTATGTTTTTCGCTAACTTGGCGTCCTGCTTTTCCCGGAATTCGGAGCGACCATTACCTGCAGCAGAGCTTGTCTACATGCTTTACAACGGTACGTACTTTCTTCTTTCCCTCAAATTCTATGTTTCAAATTTTAATTAAGCTAATAACCTTTCTGTCCCTTTTCTTAAGGATGTAAACAACTGAGCAGTCATGGATTTGATATTACATTCGAAGAGTTATTGACATCCCCCCAGCACCTGTTCTATAATGTATCTCGCGTATCGCAACAACGTGAGCTCCTTATTATGCTACTAACCTTTCACTTAATTAACTCTCTCTTGTTGTTCAATAATTACTTGTACTATTTATTTTTTTAGAACTACTTCTGGAATTGACAAGGAAAGGATCCTTGCAACTTCTCCAATACTACACACTTGCTTCCCTGCACTTGGACCCTCTCCTTACCGAAATGAATACCTCCATTCTCGAGACCCAAGACAAACTACGCCTGTATTCAGATTCAGTCGGTCACATAACAGCTCTGGGGAGCGAAATTTCTCAATTAAAACTCACCTCCACATGCTACCAGCCCGAAGCTAAAAGAAAGAAGCAAAAGCAGCAAGCCACTACTACCTCCGCTTCCGCTGCTCCCTCTTCAGTTGCCTGTGCTCCTTCCCTTTCCTCTACTCCACCCTAAATATTAATTTATCCCATCTCTAACTCTTTTGCTTCCTTGCAACATTTTAACGATCTCCTTTCCCTGACTTTCCCTGCTTGTTCAATCCCTTCACAATTCCTATTATTTCTCAAATACACGATGCTAAACCATAAAATTTTACAATTCTTGCTACCAATTTATTTTCTATTCTTTTAAGTGCACCTTAACTTGCAAACTAAAAAAAACTTCCACTACTCATTAGCCATGTTTCCGATATAAAATAAAAATTAATTGTTATTTCTCCTTCCCCACCCTCCAAGCCATTGTTATCTGCCTGTACTTAATGGTGTCCACCATCCCCTCTCTCTGCCATTCCTTTCCTGACTTCATTCCCGAACAGTCATCAGTGCTCAACCAAAATATCTTACATCCGAATCTCAAAATGAACCAACAAACTTATACCCCGGACGAACCAAAAACCTCTACCAGTGGTGGCTTTGCCTCATCTCCTATTTTGCAAGACTTAGACCTAAGCACTGAAACCTTTACTTTCACTGATCTTCGGAGAAGATGGGATTTTCAGAGTTTGCAGAAAAATTCTGAACGAAATAAATTTATTAGTGCTTTGGACAGAAGCTTTGTCCATTCAGCGGAAGACCAGGTTGGTTGAATCATCTTATTATATATTACCTACCCCTAAATCATTAATTTCTTGCTCGCCCCTTCTTTTAACGGAATTTCCAAGATTTCATTCTAAACTATTTTTTTACAGGTGGAGCTTTGCCTTTACGGACTTCTAATGAGTCGACCACGCTGGGCAATAGCATTTCAAGACGGACTTGACAGTCTCCTGATGGCTCTTGGCATGTGTGAGTACCTCTCCCTTACTAAATATTTTTTAACAATATCTCGTTATACATTCTTTCAAATGAAATATTTTTCTTTTCCCCTTGACAGATTTCAACTCCACTGCTGCCGCCACTATTCCAACCTACTTAGAGAGCATTGATAAATACGATCCGTTTTCTACCCCACCATTTTCTCTACCAAAATCCATCCAGCCGCGTGACATTTTCTGTCACTATTTCAGTTCTGATAATCTTAAGGAAAGTGCACTTAAAAAAATAGCGGATTTTCTCGGTGACCATCTCCATCGTCAGCCTGGCAAGGATGTGCATGCTCCTGCTTTCATCTACTTTGGATTGGCCTTATGTCTTGACCCTTTTCTGCGTTCTGTGTTTTTTAATCATGGAATCAAGAGACTTGTGGAGTTATCTTCTGATAGTGAGCTATTTCATTATATCTTCATCAACAAATCCTTACTTGTGTCTAATTTATATCTATTTTTTATTTCCTCTTTTCTTCTACAGATCCGCATGTCATGGATCTTGCAGATCCCTTTCCCAACCAGAGAGAACTGACTATTATTCCCATCCGTGCTACAGATGAAACTACAGGTATTTCAATTTGACCCTATTTTTATTCCACTACTATTCTAATGTACCTAATTATTGTAAATTTTAAAAATACAAATTTTATGAATAACTACAGAGCAAGAGCACTATGCCCTAATAGGCCATTTGAACCGCCTACTCTACCGTATTGAAGAATCTGTGGGGGTCTACGGGTGGAATGTCAATCACAATAATACCCGCAGCCATCTTCGAAATAATACCCGGAAACTCATCTTCAGGGACAATATCCAGGTGGAAACACTACGATTGCACATCGAAAAAGCAAGACTTCTAAATAATCAGTAAATCGAGCTCATGCTGTTATCTTTCTCTTTTCCTTTCCCTTTGATTTTGTTTAATTCATTAATCCCTGTTTTCTATCTTACTTTCTCTTTATTAATTAACTATATATTATGTGGAATGTATGAAGTGGAGCGAGTGCGTGTAAAAAATTTTAACTCTTAATTCGTTTTTTTTACTAAATAAAATTATATAAGCTGATTGTAGCTATAAGTTCATTTATCATCACCCATACAATATACCTATGATTTATGAAACATACCTAGCTGGTATTTCAAAATTTGTTTTAATATTAATTAAGCCAATATTCATTTTTTTGCTTCATGACTATGTATTATTTGTATTATTATGATGTATCTGACTCAAATAAAATTTTTACTGACTGTACTTACCACTGGTTGGACTTGGGGCAAGTTGAGATAACGGGGATTATTTGTTTGATTCGTCTGGTCACCTTTCTTTCACTCACCAAACTGTCGTATCGGTCACCTTGCACACTTAATTTTAAATTTTCATACACAGACCACCACTCCCAAAAATCTTTATATTCATTATTATAATGTCTGCACTTGATCTAAAGTTCCTGGGTTTCGGCACCAAATGTCATGCACTTATTTTACAAAGTCATGAGCATCCCTGTAACAGAATGCACCGTAAGTCTATAAAGGCCCCAGTGTTTTTTTAGTAAATCAAAGTTGTCACAATAAAATAACAGAACACCAAAATTTGCCAATTATTTAGATTTATTGTTGAATTTGGAAAAGAAAATACAATCGAATTCATAGCAATTATATAATTTAGCTTATCATTATAATCAGTGCTGCACCACTTTGCCCGAATCTCTTAATTAATTAATATTACGGAGCTGACAACTAACGTCGATCTCCCCACACGCACACACGCATCTGTGTCTGCTACAGCTCTTTTATTCTCCTCTCATTCTCCTTCCTCCGCCTATTTACCCGTGCGTCTCATAAAAAACAATTATTCTTCAACTATTTTTAAAACTTATGTCTCATCATTCCACACAAAGAAAAGTTCAGTGACTATATTAACACGTTTTATTATCCTACTGTGCTCCTGGAGCTTACATTGTATACAACTTATAGCTACTCCTAGGGTGGAGCTATGACTAATCAAAGCAAATACTCAAGAAGGTTTAAAATTAGATTCAAATAATCATTAAAAGGGAATTAATCTATTCTCTTTACAAGTTGCTCTCATGATCTTCTCCTTCGCCAGCAAGATTCCGCACGCATTCCTCATAAACGCACTTGTCACCCTTTTCTCCGACTTACGCACTCACCCAATGATTTGCTCATAGCTCTTACTCATTTTACTTGTCTATCCTATTGTTTTTGGACTCGTCATCCATGTATTGCTTGCCAATTAATATTGCCCACCCACATCCGCACTCTTTGTCATCTTGCTCTTCTCACCTCTTCTCCTACACATCTTTTATTGACTCTTTATGTACAATGAATCATCTTAATAAAAAAAGGTGTCACATTTCCTCCTCCTCCCGCTTAGAAGACGCCCCGTCTTCAGTTTTAATCTAGTAATGTCTCATTGAAGTCCACCGGCTGGAACCTCAATAGCTCCGTTCCACTTGTACTCGTCGGCTCCGAGTTGGATTCAGTTGTCACTGTGTATGGTAGTTGTCTTCCTTGATAAAAGTCATCTCTGTGTGCCAATGGTGGAGGCTGGGCAAGCCGCTCTGCCAATATTGATGCTGCTGGCTTCCCTGAAATGGACTGATTTCCTGCACTACCCTGCGCCCTTGATGGCCCTCGTTCATAAGTTATTGTTATCTCAGGTTCCTTGCCTCGTCTCCATCCTTCACTATTATTCGGGCTCGGCGACCAATCATATTTGTCCGGGTCCACTTGGAAAGATCCTCCAAAGAAATCCATCCATCTTCCTTTTTTGGCCTGATTTACTCCCATTGGTTGAAATGGAGGGTCTACTGCACCTCCTCGCTTTCTGCTATTACCCTCCTTCTCCCCTGGTTGCCCCACCCATGAATGCTTCTCTGTCTGGTTTTGTAGTTCTCTGACGGGTTTTGGGATGAGAGGTGGAGGTCCCGCAAATCCAAGGGGAATCGTTCGGTTGCCGAACTGTACTACCGTTCGACTTGCGTGGGTTGGTAATGGTTCTGCCATCATTCGAGCTATCTCCTCCGCGGGCGGCATCTGCGGGTGGCTAAGGTGCACAATTTGTGGATGGGCCAAGGGCACAAGTACGTTCCCTAGACACGGCGTTGGGCAACTGGTACATTTCATCAATCCATAGAACTGGGGTTTTCCTTCCTCTGTAAAGTAGAAGTTCCGGGTTTTTGGTTGCAGGACCATTCCTCCAGTTGTCGGAAGCAATACCTGCCCAGGAGCGCAAGGACTAATCGGACCACATGGGTATTGACTCGCTATGAACGGCTTGTCATCCCACCCATGTTTTAATATGCTGCTATGGCGCCTGTTCATATAATCACCGAAAGCGTCCATCAATCCTGGCACTGTATCCCCGATTTGAGACACATATCTGTCGCTAAGTTTGTATGTCTCACATAGCCGCTTCCCAAACGTCCAAGTACAAAAATCCAGCGCTGCAGGCATCTTTCTTAATAGGTCGTTAACCAGATAAAATAGATCATCTGCAGCCGATCTCATTACTTGTTGTTTTTGCCGTATTACTTCATTTGGTAACTTTAATTGTTTCAATCTCCCCAACAATTCTTTATAGAACATCTCCTTATCCACAAATTGAAATCCGCTCCCGAGAAAGGGAAAAGGGGAGCAGTCCCAGGTTACGCTCATTTCCTAGAATATTCGGGAATTCCTATTTTTACAGCTTACTTCATTAGTTAAAGTGATGAAAGGTCCTAATTGCTATAAGAGAAATTTTAGTGGGTAGAAAAGGTATTTTTTTAGTTATCGAAGGAATTAGGGCGAAACTTGTTTTGCCGACATCTGATGAATGGCATCAAATGATAATGCCTTTCTCTTTAGGGTGAACTCGTTGATTACCGGCGCTGATGGTCCCAGTGGCTGGATTGCGTGTAGTTCTGGATATAATAGCACGGTTTGGTGTGCCGCATGGTCCGCCTCTTTCTCGTCCCCTTTACGCTGCGCTTCCATCGCTGCTGTCGGCATCATTTCTGAGAACATTTCCGAAGGTCTCTTCTTTGCAAAGTAATAGCAATTCATACAGAAATTGTAGCAGGTAATGATTATCTCTTTCACCGCTTGATGCTTCCATATTAGCACGATTACCACCAAGGCACACAAAATCCCCAAAGAAACATTTAAAACCAAGCTTGCCGTCCGTCGTAGAGGCCCCAACGCAATTTCTGATATAGCATGTGCTAGACCTGCCTGTTCTTCAGAGAAGGGATTGCCCTCCATTTTGTCGCGAATCAGTTCGTCAATCTTGTAGTTTTTCCCAATTCTCCTAATTAACCCCATCAGATTCTCTGATCCAGTTAGATCCTCAATCGTATACAGAGCTGGCCCTTGAAATGATACTTCCGGAAGAGACGCCATCCCCTCATATTGGATAGGGTGTGATAAAACCGGCAAGTTCTCCACTATTGATCTATTTGTTAAAAGGATAGTCTTGTTCATAAATTGGAAATGAAATTGAGGGGCCGGACACTTTGTGAACGTTGGGTACTTGATTATTTCTCTTGACATTGGTGCTAGGAAGCCTTCATTTTGCAAACCGGCGTCCAAGTACATGACAGGCTGCTCCCTTGTACAATTAACCTTTGGTTTGAAGACGTAATGGTATATCTTCTTGCACTCATAAACTTGGATGGTATCTCCTGCCACTACAGCCCTCTTTCCTGGATCCTCCGTCAGGACTCGAATCAAGGCGGTAGGACTTCCATTCTCGCTAAAATAACGCAGCAAATTTGACATCGCTTTGTTAACGTTACATACTTGTGCATGGAACAAAGCCCGATTATAGTCATGTGCATCCTTTTGCAGGGAGTATAGATATTGAAGTTTACTATTTAGGACTTCCTCCGTGACTAAATGAACTGCTCTTCGCTTTCTCTGATTTGGGTATAGCACCTTCTCGATTTCCTTCGTTGTTGTTACTGCTAAACCGAGGGTTTTAGTGTCATCACTGCTGAAGAAAATCCCTTGGTCTGAAGACCCAAATGTCATATTACATAACGTCGTAGTTTTAAGGTTCATAAAACTGAAATTCCCTTCACTGCAGCTCAGCCTCGACTGGGTTGGGTTGGATCGGGATTTACTCAACATACACAAAGTGGTCAATCCTCTCTTAAGTCTGCATATTCTATGTTTAGTCGGAGGCCAAATTAGGGTTCCCTTAAGAGTTGAACATCTTCCAGTGGACACATGGCAATTGCTCAGCAGCTGTGTACTAGTTTGAATCAGTCCCTCTGTTGGATCCGCCGATATTCGCAATGATATTAACTGGTAGTTAACGTTTTCCTCCACTGTTGTCGTCCCATAAGAATAAGCAGGCTGTTTATAATCCGTTGTTGCGTGCAACCCTTCCGCAATCCTTTTTAATCGTCGTCCATCCGGTGTGATCTGGGCATTGGCCATCTCCCGACACTGTGCCGTCGAAACATGCATTCTCGTCTCCTCATATTTAGTTCTCCAAGAAGACAAGTACCAAGTATATACAGCTTCTTCAACTTGCTTAGTCCCAATACATTCGTATGCTGGCAGGGAGTCCTTCATCAGATCTTCATGATAAAGTGTCACTTTGACTACGTGTGCAGTTTGGTTGGCCGGTAATGGTGGACATTTAATTGGTCCCGGTAGTTTCCACGACACACCATTAAGGTATCCGTTGCAAAGGTAGATAGGTTCTGGTTTAGCTTCGTTGATCGACAGGAAGAGAGAATCGATTAAAGTAAAATTTTGGTCCCGGGAAGATATCAAATTGGCCGCCATTAAGGTAAAGAGATGAAAAACTAAAATAAATAACGCCGTAGTCCTCCTCCTCTGTGCCATCTGCAATATTATTAATCAGTCTGTATTAAAATCTTTCAATCGAGATGGGCGCTTGATTTGTCGTCCGTATCTTGTCGTCGTTATCGGAGGTGTGTCGTCAGAATTAGTCGAGGGTGGATTCGGTGTACTTTCACTTGTTTTAGAGCTTTCGGGCCTGACTTCCTTTCCCGATCTTCGCTCTCTGTTACTCAATGCGGCTGATACACCGCTCCCTTTACTTACTCCTCCCTCAGAGGGATCACTTTTACTCTCCTTTCTTTCCTCTCCTCTTGAACTACCCGACCCTCTTGAAACTGACCCCACTTCCCTGCCCCTCGGCGGTTTACCCGGTATTCGACTAGCGGTATTCGCGGATGAAGATCTACTCCCCTGTGACTCTGCTCCTTTCTCAGCCGACTCTGTACGTCGAATCACAATCCTTGCGGGTTGTTCTTGGGATTTGCTCCTGGCTCCAAATAAAGCCCTCGGAATGAAGCTCTTCTTGACCACCAGTTGGGTCGGGCTCCTTCTTTCGTCCGAACTCGTGCTATCTACCCCACTGCTAGGTACGGTCTTCATCTGCAGCAAATCCGGTCGTGGTACCCGGTCCCCTTCTCCTACTGGATGCGCCATTTTCCGCGTCACTCTACTTCGAAAGTAGAAATATATGGCGTGCAGAACGATCTGCAATTCTCTTCCAGTTACATTCAAAGCATACTCTTCTATATAATGTGCAATCCTAAGGCACATTCTACAACTGAAGGGACTCGACGTCTTCACCGCTAGTACTTGATAGTAGGCCAGCAATACCACTGCCAATTCTCGTCGTGCACTGTAGAGGACCATGATCTTTTCATCCTTTGGAATTTCTACTCGTATCGACTCAATGAAGTCGATCAACCCAATTAGTCGGTTCACATTCTGAGATAATGCCCCTTCTCTACTATTTCCAATTTCTACATCTATTTTGGGCGTTGAGATAATTGTGGTTGTGCTACCTGCCAACCTCAAGGCGGATCCAATTGGTTCTCCTTCTACCTCGAATGACAGGGTCTGCGTTGAAATTGTCAGGTTTTTCACAATCTCTCCCCCTAACACCTTTATTGTTGTTTCGCGATTAATCCTATATGTTCGGTATTGTCGGTGTTTAGCTATCGGGGTCCACTACCCCAAAGTGATGATATATTTTGGCTGATATTTTAACATTAGTGATATTATATTATAATCCCGGATTGGCTTCATTTCCACGGGAAATACCAAGGATGTTGGCATAAAATAAGTCAGCATCGTTAGTTCCTCATCCAGCCCACTGTATCCTTGACAGATATAATCTCCCGCTAGATATTGTGATTCCTTTGCTCCCTCGTTATCCTGCAGAACGACGGAGCAGTTTGTATGCTGATAATTGTAGATACACCCTTCCATTATACATTTCCGCTGGCTTTTTAGCTTTACGGAGTCACACTTAAAACATTTGGCTGTCAGCCCCTTATAATAGGTGTCATTACTCCGGCAGTCTTCACAGACATATCCCTTCCAGTTATAAGTATCTATATCAGTCACTCTCCCTTGGAAATGCAGCAACTGCTTGTTCCCGACTTCATTCCATTCTGCTGCTATCTGTTCGTAATTATTTGCCACATCTGCAATCTGGATCGTCCGTAACAGAGAATCCAACATGTCTTCAACCGTATAATCAAATAACATATCCGAAGAGTTTGATGAAGTACATACGCTTGCAAAATAAGATTTCAAGTTAGATACGTGTACTTTCTTAACTTTCCCATCCCTTCCTTGCACCAAATATACTAACTCAGACTGTCTGCTTATTACTTGATATGGCCCTTCATATCTCCGATGAAGCGACTTGTGATGACCTAGTTTAGGCCTAGGGTTAAAATGAAGTACCAGAGCTCCCACAGGGTAATCAACATGAATTCTTCCCTTATCATAGCGATCCTTCTGTCTCTCATACTCACTGTTGATTGAATCCATTACCATCATTCTGATTCGCTGTACCAGGCGCAGCTGTCTTCCCCGCGCCTCTTCGTTAGACACTGGCAGGTCCGTGGTAAAACTCTGCCTGGCCTCCCTACCATGGACTAGGTAAAAGCTAGTTGATCGTGTGGTTGCATGGTACGTCGTATTGCAAGCGAATGTAATCATGGATAATCCTCGATCCCATTCATCTACCAGCATTGGGTTCGTTGTTAGCTGAATGGCCTTCTTTACTGTATCAACTTGCTTCTCACAGAGGCCATTTCCCATCGGATGGTAAGGAACAATGTATGAAGGCTTGGTACCTAGGCCGTGCAACAGTTCTTGAAGTAGAGCGTTCTTAAAACTTGTTGCATTATCGGAATGAAGGATTTCCGGAAAACCAAAGTAACTAAATACTCTCTCAATTAAAGCCTTGGCCGTTGTCTTGGCAGTAAGGTCCGGCACAGCAATGCATGTCACGTACCTTGTAAGCAAGCAGACACATACTAGAACATACTGATTTGAATCCTTGCTCCTTGGGTATGGTCCGGCAAAATCAATGGCCAGGTGTTGATGTGGGTACTGAGGCAAGGGACGGTGGTGTAGAAGTCCTTGTGGTTTAGCATATGATCTTTTGACCATCTGACAGGACTCGCAGGTTCGGACAAACCGATGAACCTGCTTTAGCATCCCCTTAAACCATAATTTCTGGCGCAGCTTGAAAAGAGTTCCTTTTGTGCCCCGGTGACCCCCTGCTACGCTCGAATGAGCTTCTCTAATCAGTTGTTCCTGCATCACCTTTGGAATTACTAATAGTACAGATCCACGATGTATCTTATACAGGAATCCATCCTGCAGGAAGAACTGCTTTAACACTTCATCTTCCTTTGCACGCAATTTTTCTTTAATTTTGGATATGTAAGGGTCGTGCTGCTGCAAGAAATGGAAATCGTTCTCCACTAATTGTACCGTTAAGGCTATGGGTCTCACTTCCCGTCCAGCATCTTCTGGTTCCCACATCCTGCTAAGTGCGTCTCCGTCCATATTCTTAATGCCACTTTTGTGAACCACCTGGAACTTGTAATCTTGGATTGTAGTTGCCCATCGTAATAGCTTCGGTGATAAGTTCTGTACGGAATTCAAAACTGTCAGCGGGTTGTGGTCAGAGATTATGACAAACCTCCGGCCGAATAGATATTTATGAAACTTCTTCAAACTGAAATAAATTGCGAGGAATTCCTTATCTATCGTGGAAAGTTTCTGTTCGGCTCTTGTTAATGACCGAGACGCATACTGTATTACATGCTGCTTTCTGTCCTTCTTCTGGACCAACACACTACCCAATGCGAATTGTGACGCGTCACAATGAACCTCTGTTGGCAAGTCAGGGTCGAAATGTTGCAACACCGGCGTTGTACATAGTGCGTTTTTTAATTTCCTAAAGGCTTCCTCATGATCTTCGGTCCATTCATATTTGGCTCCTTTGACTAACAATTGCGTCAGCAAATGGGAACGATTACTCATCCCTGGGATCCTTGTTCTGTAGTAATTCAGCAGTCCCAGAAATCCGCGTAATTCCCTTACATTTCTTGGTGGTCTGTATTCTTGAATGATTTTGTATTTCTCTTCATCCATTTCTATTCCTCTTTCACTTACAACGTGCCCCAAAAGACTAATACGATCTCTGGCTATCTGGCATTTCTTAACCTTAATTTTCAACTGATACCAACGAATCCTTTCAAATACCAGGTATAGAGTAGACAGTAACTCCTGCATGCTTTTCGCAAAGATTATTAAATCGTCCAGATATACAAACATATTCTTGTCAATAAGTCCCCCGAAAACCCTATCCAACGTTCTTTGGAAAAGCGCCCCACTGACCTTCAATCCCATTGGTACTCTTTTATACTGATATAGGCCTGCATGGCATATAAAAGCCGTCCTTTTGTAATCCTCGGGGTGTAAATTTAGTTGAAGAAATGCTTTATTTAAGTCCAAAGTTGCAAAATATTTCATTCCTTCCAGTCTCGAAAGGATATACGATATACCCGGTAGCGGATAACTAACATCCTCTATCTGTCTGTTTAACATTCCGTAATTTACAGTTACACGAGTCGTCCCTTCCTGTCTATGTCCCTGTGTCACTAAAACCAGCGGCGAGCTATAAGGACTATGTGAGTGTTCTATTACCCCAGCTTTTAACATCTCGTCAATGTACTTTTCAATCTCTTGTCTCTGTGAGTAGGCGTAATCATACATCCGGCATCGAACTGGTTTGTGGCCAGCCTTCATGGTGAGCTGTTCCACTTGTAGTAGGCTTGCATTCAAAGGGTCATCAGGATGAGCAAATACGTCTAAGTTTTGCTTCAGCATATTTACCACTTTACCCCGTTCTTCTACATCCAAATGAGTCCCCACGGATTCTTCCAATATTCCCATCTTATGAATCAACTTGCCCTGCTCCTCTCTACTGGAACTACTATAATGCTCCTCGATTTTGACTGGGTAAGTTATCTGGTTGTAATCCACATCTCTGGGTTCCGTCCACTTAGGGTTATCGAAAGCGGGATCCAGGTAAAGACATGTCCCAGTAGGCCCTTCCTGTTTATCTTGCTGGAATGCTACCGGTGACGACGGTGGTGCTCTTTGCACTGCTTCGTTTTCTTCCTTGTCCTTCTCTCCTAACTTCTCAAACGGTAGTGCACCAGCGCAGTGAGCTAGCGCTTCCTCCTCATCCACCTCTCCACTCGCCATTAACGCTGTGACTGCCTCTATTGCTCCCTTGATTTGATCACGCTCTGCCTTCTCCCTTTCCGCTTGAGCCTCTTTCTCCCTTACCTCATCATAGCCTTCTTCCAGACTTTTCTTTAGCTTTTCAATCAATGCTAGCGTGGGACAATTTTCTGGGGTGCAATCTGCCGGGTCTCTAATGGAAGGTATTCTTCTTCTCATTTGTCGTCCAGGTGGTATTCTTCGTACCACTTCTTCTGATTCTCCATGGTCTATTCTTCGTCCACTTGAGTCGCCTCGATCTTCCTCCGTTTCAGCATTCCCCATGTTCCCACGTCTTTGCCTATTCTGGGGGTTATCCTGCACGACTTGGTTATCCCTAAGGTCTGCGTTTTCCGCCTTCTCGTCATCCTCCGCCGCCACATCTGGTCCCGGGCTCTGGGGTGTGATCGCTCTATCATTTATATCAAATGTAAATCTGTCTTTCACTGGACTAGCCCGACTGCGCTTGTCCTCTCTCCTTACGACCTCTTCATCCTTCACTTCAAAGTATATCCCCCCTACAGCACCTTCTTCATCGGAAACCACTGTGGTTGTTGACAACGTTGAATTTGAAGAACATGATGATAAGATCTCTCCTTGCTCTACCTCTTGCCACTTCAGTTCCTTGCATGGCTCAATGCCCCTTGCGCCTTTCTCGCCCTCACTGCTAATGGACTGCCCGTTATTTTCACCGGAAACTCCGTGATCAACCGCCCTCACTTGTTGTCCCACTAATGAAGAAACTCCCATCTTCACCCTTGATGGCCCACACAGTCTTTTTATTATGTCTATAATCTCTTTTGTCTCTTCCCCAATTGCTCCAGCCTTGTCTTCCGGCTTCCTTTTACTCCCATTCTTACATAAACACAGTCGTCCATCTGCAACTTCACAATATACCTCTGGAAGTCCCTCTCGTCCAGGAACACTTCCGCGGATGCAGATGCCATACACCCCTTCAGGACCTTCCCTTTGAGCTGTCTTGTCGGATACGTGGCCATCAACTTCTTCCCCTTGCTCATCATCCCCTTTGTCCAAATATGACACCCCTATCCCGAAAAATGTACACTTTGCTTCTTCCACTCCTGTTTGGTCTGGTCTTGATTCCACCATCGCTTTTCCTCTTCTAGGATCTCTGTCCTCATCCCCTCGTACTTCTTTTATATCTCTCCTGAGAGATATCTTGTCCGATTCTGGTCCGTGCCCTTCCTCCTGAACCTGTTCACTTTGGCCGCCCTCCTGCACGTCTCTTGTGCTTCCTAATTCTCTAACCCCAGCACCCCCAATGTACTCAGTTTGCTCCCGTCCCTCTTGAACACCAGTTGCGTCTGGGTCTTTTCCATCCGACCGATTCCCCTCCTGCACCCCGGGCCCCCTCTCACATTTTTCCTGTTCTTTTTCTTCGCCTTCTGACGCATTCCCCTTGTCTTTATCCAACCTCGCTTCGGTTTGGACTTGACCGTCCGTGCCCTTACCCTCAGTAGCTCCACCTCTATTTGGGCTTTGCGCTCCCATTGACGTTCCAAGGGCTTCTGGCGCCGTCGATAATCTCGCTGTTGTATCCCTATCCATTTGTGCTCCCGCTGTAACTTCAATCTGCGCGCCTATATCTTCCATATTGCTAAGCAGATCCAGCAATAGCTGTTCATTTTCTGGACCCACCCTGTCCATTTGCCATAGTCGCTCCGCTTCTCTTTCTACTTCTCCTTCCTCTCCTTCTTCCCTGACGGCCTGTGATCCTTGTGCGCCTCCCAGTTCCAAATCCTCTGGCTTTACGTCTTGGACATGTAGCGCTGTTTCTCCTCCCGGTGAGTAAGGGAACTCTAGAAATCCGATAGGAACGCCAGGGTCCAACTCTCGTTTCGTTTCCGTGCGATTGACCGCATATACAAAGACACTACTCGGTGTCCCGATATAAACCAATTGTGTGGGTGTTTCGATCAATCCACTTCCTTCCTTTAGATAAGGTTGTAAACGAGCATGGTCTACAGGCGGTGCGGGTATCCCTTCTCCTCTTGCATCAATAATATAACAGTTAACCCATCCGTAACGGTGTGGATCAAGAGAAAACCCCAATTTTGGCACTACCCGCAAGGTCACTTTGTTCCTATAGTGGGCTGGAAAGGAATCTAGAATTCTTCGTCCCTTAGTCAATTGCATCCCAAAAGTCGTCCCGTCTCGAAAGGATAATGTAAGCGCCGCAAAATTAATTATTGCATGATTTGGTCTTAGTAGATCGGATCCAATAATCCCCGCAAACCCCATTGTTCTGAGTACATGCATGTACATATATCTCCTCCCTTGCTTTGGTACCTCTATTACCACTCTCGCTCTTCCCATCGTCCTAACCATGTTCTCGGATAGCCCTTGTACCGTTACTGCGTCCCCTTCAATATCCTTTTCATTGACATAATCCTTTCTTAAGAAAGATAAGCTTGACCCAGTGTCAATCAACAAGTCTGCTGGCTTCCCATTCACAATACAGGACACCTGAAGAAGGACCCCTTCTCCGGTTCCGTTGACTTCTCCCAGATGATAACTCTGTGGTCTAGGCGGCGGCGGCATATTACAATCCCTCACTAAATGTTTTGATGAAAAACATCGGTAGCATAATCGCATTCCGAATTCATTTCTTGGCCCCAAACTCATTTGGGCTCCCTGACCTTGCTGTTGCAAATACTGTTGAGGATGTTGGGTTTTATCGCTACCGTGAGGCTGATACCCTTGCTGCTGTCCTCCAGGGAGATACCCTCCTTTCTCACTTGGATATTGCTGCGGCTGCACCCGAGCGGGAGCTCTCCAACTTCCTTCCGATACTACTCTCGGCGCATTATAGTTCTTTCTTTCCTCCTGATAAAAGTGCTGCTTAAATGGACGAGGTCCCATACCATAAGTAAAGTTTCTGGGCTCCGTTCTGCTCGGAAACAACACGTCCGGGTTTTTCTGGGCTTCCGGTGCGAAGGATACACGTTTGGTAACCGTTTGTAAGCCGGTAACTTCCTCTGCCAGGTTCCCTTCCTCTCTCGTATTCAGCATCAGGCTATATGGCTGTCTGTTTTCCTGAAGTGCCCGTTGTTGGCCCTCTTCATATGATTCCAACAGATCTCTCAGGGAATCTAGTTTTGTCGGTTTTAGCAGGTTCACGTATTTAAAAACTGGGGTACGTAATCCGTATAGAATTCGTGACAGGATTTGCTCCTCCTTAAAATTCTCATTGATTCGGTATGCCAAATTGCTCATATCATAAAAATAAGCCAAGGAAGTCTCTTCTGGGGATTGCTTCTTTTGTATCCACAGTGCAAAATCTGATGATGGAGATATTTGCTTGCTTGCACGTTTAATAAATGCCGCCTTGAGCTCCTTCCAAGTCCAATCTTTCCCTCCCCGCATCCTCGTTTCCTGTCTTAACCATTGTAATGAATACCCTCCGAGATAACTAGCCAAAAGGTTAGTCTTAGATTCGTCCGTCCAAGAATTGTGAAGAGCTATTTGCTCATATCTTGCGATCCAATCAGATGCGATCTCACCGCTCTCCCCGTTGTAAATCTCCGGCTTTAAAGCTACCTTTACCACTTTCTGATTTGGCTGGGAGGATGTTGGTGGTACATTGATGACCAAGGACCCCGGAGGGATAGTTGCTCCGGGTGATGCTACACTGGCCGCTGCTGACATAATGGTACCCGCGGGCCCCACAAACCCTACTCCGACCCCCGAAGTATTGCTGGCCTGAGTAGTCATTGTTTGCGTTGACCCTGCACTCACAGTTGCTGTTGAAGTGCCAGTTGATGCCACTGGCGTTATATCGGAACTCGTTGTCCCAGGTGGGACTGGTACCTTTCCCCCTGTTCCAGTATTTCCTTTACTATCCGAATCACTATCATCAGTTCCTCCCTTTTTCACTGGGTTACCTCCCTTTGTGTCTCCTTTCTTCATTTTCTTATTTTTCTCCTTCTAATTGGTAGACAGATTTATGTCTTTTTCTATGTGGCTCAGGGTAAGGGACTAGGAATATGATAAGTTTAGGAATCAAAGGACATCAGTAATATAAGTACTAGTCAGTATTTTCATTGAGTCAATTATTGAATTATGTTATGTAGATGTGAGTTGTATGGTTAGATTATAAATAAATTGATATATTTATAGTTGTGATTGTTTCATCGTACCCTATAGCCTTTGTTCTCTCCTGTGTATACCCTAAAAGAAATAAATAAAATATAAGTATGGCTGCAATGCCTAGATTAAATCTTATATTTATCTATTTCTTTACCCTATAAATCTGTGGTTATGTAAACTATAGTTTAAGTATCCGGGCCAAATCTTCTCACAATTTAGGGTCAATTGATCCGTATTGCTAGGATGCTACCTTGGGCCGGTCCTAACCTACAATTGCAGAAGAGACACAAACGTTAGACCTGTTATCTTTTAATGAATTCAGTTGTTTTGTGCTGCAGCAAACCATGACTCTATTTTAATTATTCCACGG
Source organism: Lepidocyrtus fimetarius (assembly GCA_036507315.1). Classification (NCBI taxonomy): domain Eukaryota; kingdom Metazoa; phylum Arthropoda; class Collembola; order Entomobryomorpha; family Entomobryidae; genus Lepidocyrtus; species Lepidocyrtus fimetarius. The sequence continues at coordinate 26,162 of JAANSO010000361.1, forward strand.
ACTACAGTCCCAGTTAATCTTTAATCCCTTTATTCAGAGCTTGCTTTCCCTCAGCATATCCTTTAAATAACATTCTTATGTTTATTCTCAGCTCCTTAATAATTCCTCACTGTTTTGCAAATTAATATTCATCACCCATTTTCGTGCTGCTCAGCACACCTTACTTATGCAGTTTCCATTAATAAGATTCCCTCCAGAGTTTCGTTCACTTCCTTTAAAACTTCACAGACATTTATTACCCATAACAGAAATCCTTGCCCCTTTTTCTTAATCAGGTTAGATTGTACTCAATATTATCTTCGTCATGAAACAACTGAATTCATTGCCTTTTTTGATCTAAGCTTGGTCTTCTCCCCCCTTACAACATATATGGATAACACTATGCCTAGTAAATTGACACCTCCTCTTATTCAGGGACCTCAAAAGCTCGAGATCTCTGCAAGATATAGTGCCATTCTATCACAGTCAATAATAACCAAGGTACCTTGTAACCCGCAGAGCCATTTCATTTAATACAACGAAATATAGCTCTTTCTTAATTAATCACACTTAAGATTCAAATTATTATTTACCCTGACTTTCACTATCCTACTGTTTACAAAGCTTAAAACCTCCTATACACTTTCTCTACATAGCTACTTTGCTTCTACTACTACCTTGCAGTCTACTCCTCCCACCATTTTCACCTGAACTTCCTTGTATAATATATAACATATATACAAATTAACACTATTTACAGCCTGATTCTAAGCGATTAATTAAACCAAAGGTCTACAGATATTTTCTTTCTCTTGCCGCAGAAATTCCTTTGAAAGCTCCCGTCAATGCACACACCATCAGAAATCGCGCGCTTTCCCAACAATACCCTGAAGCTTATATGCAAAATTCCCATTTCCATCTTTCCGCGTATTTTATTTGAAGGTTTTTTTTTACTAATTGCATTTCCATAACGTTTAAAAGTACCCAAATCAACTGTGCACGATTTGATTTGAATCCTTTCAGCATTATCTCCTCTCTGTAACTGCCCCCTTACCGCTTTCACCATATGAACCCCTGCTACAACTTATATACCTATTCCCATCTCAGGTACCATACTTATAGTAAAATGGACATGACAATAGCCCACCAACAGTATGCTGCTAGTATTGCTCCTCTCCGTTAGTTTTGCATAACAACACATCAAATTTGCTACTGATATTCTCAACAACAATGGATCATAACCAAGGATCGCGTAATGACTATCATAACTTCTGCAATATTCTACGAAATTTCTGTAACGCAAATTGTGCATAATCTATTCATGTATCGATACTATCCGTCACCTCCGCATCACTTTTGTGTATCACACTCCCTTCCATCTTTATTCTTCAAACTACGATACATGCCTGCCGATCTTGCTATTTTCTATAACTTTACAATGACCACCCCGTAGGTTTCGATATCGCCTCAACCATTAAAGCTACCTCCATGTTTAATATGCTTAAAGGAAGCTAATCCAATGTGAATAACGATAGCGTTCCCCTTTTACCAAAAGGAATTTTTCACTGATTGCTTTTGATTTTTCCATCCACCTATAATTTCTAATAAAGCGAAATTCCGAATTATTAAAATTAAATGGCCTTCTGCACATATAACTACTTGATTCATTAACTAGCTGCATTCATACTCATGTAAATATACATCAAACTTCGTTTAAACAAAATATTTTTAAAGTATGCATAATAAAGTGAATGCCTAAGTTTGGCTGTCTCCTTGCGTCATTAATTACTTGCCTTACTTATTTTATATCCAATTATATTCCTTGCTTAATTTTTGAATTATTTTAAAACCTTGCACTCTTGCCATTCTAATTTAAAATAGCAAGCGTAGTAAAATCATATTCTGACTAACTAGACCTGTGTATTTAATAACCTTGCCCAAACCCTGCCAAATTCCGTATCGAAACCCGAATTTATTTTTTAAATAATGAATGACGCTAAAAGCATAAACTGAAAATCAATTTCTTCAAAAAAATTACTCCGTATCTCGTTCCCTCCTAACTCATACATGTTCATCCTCAAACCTTCATCCCTTCCACGCAAAGACCCACTTTTTCTCATAACTTCGGTTAAAACTTAACTCAAAACCAAAACATCTGGTACTATCTTTATCTCCTCCCATTGTAGTTTCATGTCTAATTGTTACTAAAAGGACGTCGGTCTCTTTTCAACAATTAAAACATACGGAACCCTCCATATATTCCATTCCCATTTCAATCTCGCAGGAGTGAGTTAAATTCTCGCAGTAAATGGTTGTAAAACCCTTAACCGACTAGCTGAACGTACGTATTCAATAATTTCCTTTGCAATAATTTTTGTGCTTTATTTGCTATTTCGTGTAAAATTAAAATGCATAAATATTCAAACGCTGTACCTGTTTACTATTTTACTACTTTTGTCTTATTCATGCTATTTTAATTCGTTTTTAAAAAAATCTTTACGATAATTTGCCACAATTTGCAAAAACTTATGTCATATTCGGAATCAGCGTATTCAAGTTGCTATATTGCAATTAAAATTTTATCGTGCTGATATTCTTACAAAATATATTTTCACTCGTCATTTTTAACGGCTAAACCACTAGACAAAATTGCTGAAAAACAACAGGCTGCTTACAATTTATCATTTGTATCAGTTGCAACATTCCATTGCCATCTGATAAGGATATTCTTTTAGTCATGGCACCCACAGACAGACAGACAGACAGACAGACCATCAAAGCCAAACCTATACTAGCTTCACTGCGTTCAGCTAGTAATAATAAAAGATGCTACATATACGAATCGAAAATTCCAATGCAAAATAATTATTGCTTCCGTATTTCGTTTCCTTTCCTTTCACACAAGAATTCTCCAAATCCCAGAAACCCAAATATTCCTTACTCTTTTGTCCCCTTCCCATTATACTTTTATGTCTAATTGTTCCTAAAATGACTTTGCCTTTCATAACAATAGGAACACACGGATTTCTCCACCTCCTCCCTTCTCATGTTTATTTTACATAAATACGTTAAACTACAACAATATTTTTTAAATCAATCCCTGTACGTGATAATTTCCGTGTATTCAGCCCCATACCCCTCTCAAAGTATTCAATCTTAATTATTATTACCCCTTGTCCATCCATATGCAACACTCATGAAACACATGAAAGCTTCTGCAAGTGCTCCATGCTCCTTTCCCTCTTCAACCCTCTCACTAAATAGGTATTTACACAATTTAAGAAAACAATCGGAATAAAACACCCCACGTCGTGTTAACTGGCTGCTCCATTTCACCCTAATTTCTTAAAACTCTCCATTAAGCACGTTCTGATCAAACGCCCATGCATCCATGGTTTTAAACATTTAAAATCTATTCTCGTTTCCTTTTTCTCATTTACCGTTTTCTTCTTGTCATCTCATTATCTATTCCTTTTGTGCTCCTGTGTTTTTTTACATTAAAAAATTTTACCAAGTTTGAAGTGTGCAATAAGTGTTAAATTTTTTGCTAATTGTGAAAAAAATGGAAGGACAACCAGGGCACTCCTATGGTTTGACGTGCGCGTGTGGTTCATCACGAAAATTTTACAGTTTGTTCCATCGACTTTCACCCACGGGGACAAAAAATGAAGATTACAAATCTGCTCTAATCACCTCTCTTCAAACCGGAAATATTAATGGAGAGCGCGCTACTTTGGCCGACAAGGTAAATTATTCCAAATAATTTATCTAGCACTCACATTTTATCCATTCATAATGAACTCATCCCTATATTATTGCTTTATGTTTGTTGCAGAAAGGATTAGCTGTTCTAGGCATGCTTTCTCTTGAATCAGGCTTACAAAATCTGTTTGATGGCACTGTTACTTCAATTGTTATAGCAGTCCGAGGCGGTAAGTTCTAATCCAATTTATTATTATCCATTTCTCATTACACTAGTATAGTATCATAGTTTGCTAAGGGGTTTCTCCGTACTAATTTTAAACTTATCTTTCTCCTTCCCTTTTTTTAGCCATTACGGACATCACCATCCCCAGGAAGTTAAACTTGCAAAAACACAGTAAGCGGTACGACGAAGCTCAAGTGAAAAACCAGGAAACTTATTGTCAGCTTGCGAACATCCCGAAAGATTTGAATTGGGAAACTGTCGTTGATCTTTATCTTGAAAAGAGCAAAACCCCCTTTTGCCAGACGGGCATACAGCCGTTCTGGGAGCTGTGCTCAAGTGCTCCTGAGCAAAAACTTCTTATCATGCGTGAAATACCCATTATGTTTTTCGCTAACTTGGCGTCCTGCTTTTCCCGGAATTCGGAGCGACCATTACCTGCAGCAGAGCTTGTCTACATGCTTTACAACGGTACGTACTTTCTTCTTTCCCTCAAATTCTATGTTTCAAATTTTAATTAAGCTAATAACCTTTCTGTCCCTTTTCTTAAGGATGTAAACAACTGAGCAGTCATGGATTTGATATTACATTCGAAGAGTTATTGACATCCCCCCAGCACCTGTTCTATAATGTATCTCGCGTATCGCAACAACGTGAGCTCCTTATTATGCTACTAACCTTTCACTTAATTAACTCTCTCTTGTTGTTCAATAATTACTTGTACTATTTATTTTTTTAGAACTACTTCTGGAATTGACAAGGAAAGGATCCTTGCAACTTCTCCAATACTACACACTTGCTTCCCTGCACTTGGACCCTCTCCTTACCGAAATGAATACCTCCATTCTCGAGACCCAAGACAAACTACGCCTGTATTCAGATTCAGTCGGTCACATAACAGCTCTGGGGAGCGAAATTTCTCAATTAAAACTCACCTCCACATGCTACCAGCCCGAAGCTAAAAGAAAGAAGCAAAAGCAGCAAGCCACTACTACCTCCGCTTCCGCTGCTCCCTCTTCAGTTGCCTGTGCTCCTTCCCTTTCCTCTACTCCACCCTAAATATTAATTTATCCCATCTCTAACTCTTTTGCTTCCTTGCAACATTTTAACGATCTCCTTTCCCTGACTTTCCCTGCTTGTTCAATCCCTTCACAATTCCTATTATTTCTCAAATACACGATGCTAAACCATAAAATTTTACAATTCTTGCTACCAATTTATTTTCTATTCTTTTAAGTGCACCTTAACTTGCAAACTAAAAAAAACTTCCACTACTCATTAGCCATGTTTCCGATATAAAATAAAAATTAATTGTTATTTCTCCTTCCCCACCCTCCAAGCCATTGTTATCTGCCTGTACTTAATGGTGTCCACCATCCCCTCTCTCTGCCATTCCTTTCCTGACTTCATTCCCGAACAGTCATCAGTGCTCAACCAAAATATCTTACATCCGAATCTCAAAATGAACCAACAAACTTATACCCCGGACGAACCAAAAACCTCTACCAGTGGTGGCTTTGCCTCATCTCCTATTTTGCAAGACTTAGACCTAAGCACTGAAACCTTTACTTTCACTGATCTTCGGAGAAGATGGGATTTTCAGAGTTTGCAGAAAAATTCTGAACGAAATAAATTTATTAGTGCTTTGGACAGAAGCTTTGTCCATTCAGCGGAAGACCAGGTTGGTTGAATCATCTTATTATATATTACCTACCCCTAAATCATTAATTTCTTGCTCGCCCCTTCTTTTAACGGAATTTCCAAGATTTCATTCTAAACTATTTTTTTACAGGTGGAGCTTTGCCTTTACGGACTTCTAATGAGTCGACCACGCTGGGCAATAGCATTTCAAGACGGACTTGACAGTCTCCTGATGGCTCTTGGCATGTGTGAGTACCTCTCCCTTACTAAATATTTTTTAACAATATCTCGTTATACATTCTTTCAAATGAAATATTTTTCTTTTCCCCTTGACAGATTTCAACTCCACTGCTGCCGCCACTATTCCAACCTACTTAGAGAGCATTGATAAATACGATCCGTTTTCTACCCCACCATTTTCTCTACCAAAATCCATCCAGCCGCGTGACATTTTCTGTCACTATTTCAGTTCTGATAATCTTAAGGAAAGTGCACTTAAAAAAATAGCGGATTTTCTCGGTGACCATCTCCATCGTCAGCCTGGCAAGGATGTGCATGCTCCTGCTTTCATCTACTTTGGATTGGCCTTATGTCTTGACCCTTTTCTGCGTTCTGTGTTTTTTAATCATGGAATCAAGAGACTTGTGGAGTTATCTTCTGATAGTGAGCTATTTCATTATATCTTCATCAACAAATCCTTACTTGTGTCTAATTTATATCTATTTTTTATTTCCTCTTTTCTTCTACAGATCCGCATGTCATGGATCTTGCAGATCCCTTTCCCAACCAGAGAGAACTGACTATTATTCCCATCCGTGCTACAGATGAAACTACAGGTATTTCAATTTGACCCTATTTTTATTCCACTACTATTCTAATGTACCTAATTATTGTAAATTTTAAAAATACAAATTTTATGAATAACTACAGAGCAAGAGCACTATGCCCTAATAGGCCATTTGAACCGCCTACTCTACCGTATTGAAGAATCTGTGGGGGTCTACGGGTGGAATGTCAATCACAATAATACCCGCAGCCATCTTCGAAATAATACCCGGAAACTCATCTTCAGGGACAATATCCAGGTGGAAACACTACGATTGCACATCGAAAAAGCAAGACTTCTAAATAATCAGTAAATCGAGCTCATGCTGTTATCTTTCTCTTTTCCTTTCCCTTTGATTTTGTTTAATTCATTAATCCCTGTTTTCTATCTTACTTTCTCTTTATTAATTAACTATATATTATGTGGAATGTATGAAGTGGAGCGAGTGCGTGTAAAAAATTTTAACTCTTAATTCGTTTTTTTTACTAAATAAAATTATATAAGCTGATTGTAGCTATAAGTTCATTTATCATCACCCATACAATATACCTATGATTTATGAAACATACCTAGCTGGTATTTCAAAATTTGTTTTAATATTAATTAAGCCAATATTCATTTTTTTGCTTCATGACTATGTATTATTTGTATTATTATGATGTATCTGACTCAAATAAAATTTTTACTGACTGTACTTACCACTGGTTGGACTTGGGGCAAGTTGAGATAACGGGGATTATTTGTTTGATTCGTCTGGTCACCTTTCTTTCACTCACCAAACTGTCGTATCGGTCACCTTGCACACTTAATTTTAAATTTTCATACACAGACCACCACTCCCAAAAATCTTTATATTCATTATTATAATGTCTGCACTTGATCTAAAGTTCCTGGGTTTCGGCACCAAATGTCATGCACTTATTTTACAAAGTCATGAGCATCCCTGTAACAGAATGCACCGTAAGTCTATAAAGGCCCCAGTGTTTTTTTAGTAAATCAAAGTTGTCACAATAAAATAACAGAACACCAAAATTTGCCAATTATTTAGATTTATTGTTGAATTTGGAAAAGAAAATACAATCGAATTCATAGCAATTATATAATTTAGCTTATCATTATAATCAGTGCTGCACCACTTTGCCCGAATCTCTTAATTAATTAATATTACGGAGCTGACAACTAACGTCGATCTCCCCACACGCACACACGCATCTGTGTCTGCTACAGCTCTTTTATTCTCCTCTCATTCTCCTTCCTCCGCCTATTTACCCGTGCGTCTCATAAAAAACAATTATTCTTCAACTATTTTTAAAACTTATGTCTCATCATTCCACACAAAGAAAAGTTCAGTGACTATATTAACACGTTTTATTATCCTACTGTGCTCCTGGAGCTTACATTGTATACAACTTATAGCTACTCCTAGGGTGGAGCTATGACTAATCAAAGCAAATACTCAAGAAGGTTTAAAATTAGATTCAAATAATCATTAAAAGGGAATTAATCTATTCTCTTTACAAGTTGCTCTCATGATCTTCTCCTTCGCCAGCAAGATTCCGCACGCATTCCTCATAAACGCACTTGTCACCCTTTTCTCCGACTTACGCACTCACCCAATGATTTGCTCATAGCTCTTACTCATTTTACTTGTCTATCCTATTGTTTTTGGACTCGTCATCCATGTATTGCTTGCCAATTAATATTGCCCACCCACATCCGCACTCTTTGTCATCTTGCTCTTCTCACCTCTTCTCCTACACATCTTTTATTGACTCTTTATGTACAATGAATCATCTTAATAAAAAAAGGTGTCACATTTCCTCCTCCTCCCGCTTAGAAGACGCCCCGTCTTCAGTTTTAATCTAGTAATGTCTCATTGAAGTCCACCGGCTGGAACCTCAATAGCTCCGTTCCACTTGTACTCGTCGGCTCCGAGTTGGATTCAGTTGTCACTGTGTATGGTAGTTGTCTTCCTTGATAAAAGTCATCTCTGTGTGCCAATGGTGGAGGCTGGGCAAGCCGCTCTGCCAATATTGATGCTGCTGGCTTCCCTGAAATGGACTGATTTCCTGCACTACCCTGCGCCCTTGATGGCCCTCGTTCATAAGTTATTGTTATCTCAGGTTCCTTGCCTCGTCTCCATCCTTCACTATTATTCGGGCTCGGCGACCAATCATATTTGTCCGGGTCCACTTGGAAAGATCCTCCAAAGAAATCCATCCATCTTCCTTTTTTGGCCTGATTTACTCCCATTGGTTGAAATGGAGGGTCTACTGCACCTCCTCGCTTTCTGCTATTACCCTCCTTCTCCCCTGGTTGCCCCACCCATGAATGCTTCTCTGTCTGGTTTTGTAGTTCTCTGACGGGTTTTGGGATGAGAGGTGGAGGTCCCGCAAATCCAAGGGGAATCGTTCGGTTGCCGAACTGTACTACCGTTCGACTTGCGTGGGTTGGTAATGGTTCTGCCATCATTCGAGCTATCTCCTCCGCGGGCGGCATCTGCGGGTGGCTAAGGTGCACAATTTGTGGATGGGCCAAGGGCACAAGTACGTTCCCTAGACACGGCGTTGGGCAACTGGTACATTTCATCAATCCATAGAACTGGGGTTTTCCTTCCTCTGTAAAGTAGAAGTTCCGGGTTTTTGGTTGCAGGACCATTCCTCCAGTTGTCGGAAGCAATACCTGCCCAGGAGCGCAAGGACTAATCGGACCACATGGGTATTGACTCGCTATGAACGGCTTGTCATCCCACCCATGTTTTAATATGCTGCTATGGCGCCTGTTCATATAATCACCGAAAGCGTCCATCAATCCTGGCACTGTATCCCCGATTTGAGACACATATCTGTCGCTAAGTTTGTATGTCTCACATAGCCGCTTCCCAAACGTCCAAGTACAAAAATCCAGCGCTGCAGGCATCTTTCTTAATAGGTCGTTAACCAGATAAAATAGATCATCTGCAGCCGATCTCATTACTTGTTGTTTTTGCCGTATTACTTCATTTGGTAACTTTAATTGTTTCAATCTCCCCAACAATTCTTTATAGAACATCTCCTTATCCACAAATTGAAATCCGCTCCCGAGAAAGGGAAAAGGGGAGCAGTCCCAGGTTACGCTCATTTCCTAGAATATTCGGGAATTCCTATTTTTACAGCTTACTTCATTAGTTAAAGTGATGAAAGGTCCTAATTGCTATAAGAGAAATTTTAGTGGGTAGAAAAGGTATTTTTTTAGTTATCGAAGGAATTAGGGCGAAACTTGTTTTGCCGACATCTGATGAATGGCATCAAATGATAATGCCTTTCTCTTTAGGGTGAACTCGTTGATTACCGGCGCTGATGGTCCCAGTGGCTGGATTGCGTGTAGTTCTGGATATAATAGCACGGTTTGGTGTGCCGCATGGTCCGCCTCTTTCTCGTCCCCTTTACGCTGCGCTTCCATCGCTGCTGTCGGCATCATTTCTGAGAACATTTCCGAAGGTCTCTTCTTTGCAAAGTAATAGCAATTCATACAGAAATTGTAGCAGGTAATGATTATCTCTTTCACCGCTTGATGCTTCCATATTAGCACGATTACCACCAAGGCACACAAAATCCCCAAAGAAACATTTAAAACCAAGCTTGCCGTCCGTCGTAGAGGCCCCAACGCAATTTCTGATATAGCATGTGCTAGACCTGCCTGTTCTTCAGAGAAGGGATTGCCCTCCATTTTGTCGCGAATCAGTTCGTCAATCTTGTAGTTTTTCCCAATTCTCCTAATTAACCCCATCAGATTCTCTGATCCAGTTAGATCCTCAATCGTATACAGAGCTGGCCCTTGAAATGATACTTCCGGAAGAGACGCCATCCCCTCATATTGGATAGGGTGTGATAAAACCGGCAAGTTCTCCACTATTGATCTATTTGTTAAAAGGATAGTCTTGTTCATAAATTGGAAATGAAATTGAGGGGCCGGACACTTTGTGAACGTTGGGTACTTGATTATTTCTCTTGACATTGGTGCTAGGAAGCCTTCATTTTGCAAACCGGCGTCCAAGTACATGACAGGCTGCTCCCTTGTACAATTAACCTTTGGTTTGAAGACGTAATGGTATATCTTCTTGCACTCATAAACTTGGATGGTATCTCCTGCCACTACAGCCCTCTTTCCTGGATCCTCCGTCAGGACTCGAATCAAGGCGGTAGGACTTCCATTCTCGCTAAAATAACGCAGCAAATTTGACATCGCTTTGTTAACGTTACATACTTGTGCATGGAACAAAGCCCGATTATAGTCATGTGCATCCTTTTGCAGGGAGTATAGATATTGAAGTTTACTATTTAGGACTTCCTCCGTGACTAAATGAACTGCTCTTCGCTTTCTCTGATTTGGGTATAGCACCTTCTCGATTTCCTTCGTTGTTGTTACTGCTAAACCGAGGGTTTTAGTGTCATCACTGCTGAAGAAAATCCCTTGGTCTGAAGACCCAAATGTCATATTACATAACGTCGTAGTTTTAAGGTTCATAAAACTGAAATTCCCTTCACTGCAGCTCAGCCTCGACTGGGTTGGGTTGGATCGGGATTTACTCAACATACACAAAGTGGTCAATCCTCTCTTAAGTCTGCATATTCTATGTTTAGTCGGAGGCCAAATTAGGGTTCCCTTAAGAGTTGAACATCTTCCAGTGGACACATGGCAATTGCTCAGCAGCTGTGTACTAGTTTGAATCAGTCCCTCTGTTGGATCCGCCGATATTCGCAATGATATTAACTGGTAGTTAACGTTTTCCTCCACTGTTGTCGTCCCATAAGAATAAGCAGGCTGTTTATAATCCGTTGTTGCGTGCAACCCTTCCGCAATCCTTTTTAATCGTCGTCCATCCGGTGTGATCTGGGCATTGGCCATCTCCCGACACTGTGCCGTCGAAACATGCATTCTCGTCTCCTCATATTTAGTTCTCCAAGAAGACAAGTACCAAGTATATACAGCTTCTTCAACTTGCTTAGTCCCAATACATTCGTATGCTGGCAGGGAGTCCTTCATCAGATCTTCATGATAAAGTGTCACTTTGACTACGTGTGCAGTTTGGTTGGCCGGTAATGGTGGACATTTAATTGGTCCCGGTAGTTTCCACGACACACCATTAAGGTATCCGTTGCAAAGGTAGATAGGTTCTGGTTTAGCTTCGTTGATCGACAGGAAGAGAGAATCGATTAAAGTAAAATTTTGGTCCCGGGAAGATATCAAATTGGCCGCCATTAAGGTAAAGAGATGAAAAACTAAAATAAATAACGCCGTAGTCCTCCTCCTCTGTGCCATCTGCAATATTATTAATCAGTCTGTATTAAAATCTTTCAATCGAGATGGGCGCTTGATTTGTCGTCCGTATCTTGTCGTCGTTATCGGAGGTGTGTCGTCAGAATTAGTCGAGGGTGGATTCGGTGTACTTTCACTTGTTTTAGAGCTTTCGGGCCTGACTTCCTTTCCCGATCTTCGCTCTCTGTTACTCAATGCGGCTGATACACCGCTCCCTTTACTTACTCCTCCCTCAGAGGGATCACTTTTACTCTCCTTTCTTTCCTCTCCTCTTGAACTACCCGACCCTCTTGAAACTGACCCCACTTCCCTGCCCCTCGGCGGTTTACCCGGTATTCGACTAGCGGTATTCGCGGATGAAGATCTACTCCCCTGTGACTCTGCTCCTTTCTCAGCCGACTCTGTACGTCGAATCACAATCCTTGCGGGTTGTTCTTGGGATTTGCTCCTGGCTCCAAATAAAGCCCTCGGAATGAAGCTCTTCTTGACCACCAGTTGGGTCGGGCTCCTTCTTTCGTCCGAACTCGTGCTATCTACCCCACTGCTAGGTACGGTCTTCATCTGCAGCAAATCCGGTCGTGGTACCCGGTCCCCTTCTCCTACTGGATGCGCCATTTTCCGCGTCACTCTACTTCGAAAGTAGAAATATATGGCGTGCAGAACGATCTGCAATTCTCTTCCAGTTACATTCAAAGCATACTCTTCTATATAATGTGCAATCCTAAGGCACATTCTACAACTGAAGGGACTCGACGTCTTCACCGCTAGTACTTGATAGTAGGCCAGCAATACCACTGCCAATTCTCGTCGTGCACTGTAGAGGACCATGATCTTTTCATCCTTTGGAATTTCTACTCGTATCGACTCAATGAAGTCGATCAACCCAATTAGTCGGTTCACATTCTGAGATAATGCCCCTTCTCTACTATTTCCAATTTCTACATCTATTTTGGGCGTTGAGATAATTGTGGTTGTGCTACCTGCCAACCTCAAGGCGGATCCAATTGGTTCTCCTTCTACCTCGAATGACAGGGTCTGCGTTGAAATTGTCAGGTTTTTCACAATCTCTCCC
>JAANSO010000362.1:0-38849 GCA_036507315.1 Lepidocyrtus fimetarius
ATGTAACGTAGGTTTTCAACATTAAATAGGTATGTAACATAAAGATGTAACAATTGGATGGTGTTGCCGGGATGTAACATAGGAAATTAACTTGGTGACATTTTTCGCGCACATTGAAAGTAATTTTATATTAGAAGTGTAAAAAGGCCTATAACAATCCTTCGATAGTATTTCACTATGAAAGAAAGCTTAGAAAACGTGCTTTTCTTTCCCTTTTGTAAAAGATGACACGTCACCACTCTCCTTCCCCTTAAGGCGACATCAAGCCGATTTTAATCACTCATTACTTAATACAGTTTACTTAAACGTATTTCCAGTATTTTTGCTCCCTGGGTTCTTTAAATTTAACAATGACAAGTACAAGGCAAATGCAAAATACAATCCAACAACAATGTTTTTGCAATTTTGCATTAAGTGCATTTATTTTACACGAAATCATAAAATTCCCATTGGCATGGCATTTGTCAATTCTTAAGAAATTCGGTTTCATTATGTTTTATTAATTGCTTAAGATAAACCAGCTTTTGCAATTTAGACATGGCTAATCCGTTCTAAATTGCATTTTTATTGCATTTCTCTCAATCATTTCAGATTTGTTACGCAATCCGACCCCTGACACGTAGACTCTTCTGACAAATATTGGAAATCTCCTCAAATTGTACCTTTTAGCACACTTTCTTGTAACCTTTCCCTTTGTTTGAACGCTTAAATGAGCCATTGCCATTGTAACAGTGTTAATATGTATCATTTACAGCAAGCGTTAATACTTTTCATAAAATACTGGAATCTTGAACGTTACAAAGATAATAATTGCAAATATGAAGGTTTCATTGGCTAACTTTCCTTACCAGCATTATGCATTTTACTCATCATCATCATCTAAAATGAACTTTGTTTAGAATCCCTCCGACTCATTTTTACAAAGCTCCCATTATATTTTTTATGCTATTTAGATATTTCTTAAAATGCAAAGGCGTTTCACTCTGCTATGAAATGTTAAGTCGCATTGTCAGAGAAAAAGCAGAGAATCTGACGAGAAGTCACCTAATTCGCAAATGAGCAATATGATGTTGATTGAAAACCCATCGGTTTTCTAAACTTTTTCATTCAAACATGGAAAATGAATGAGTCTAGGCCGAACGGGCCTAGACTCCAGCTGTGAGTCTAGGCCCGTTCGGCCCAGTGGACTGTTCGTCCCATAGGTCCTTTCGTCCCTGGACTTTCCGTCCCATAGGTCAGTTCGTCCCTTAGGTGTGTTCGTGCCATGGTTATTCGTCCCTGGGCTTTTCACCCCATGTACTGTTTGGTCCCACGGCCTTTTCGTCCCTTCTTTTCTTTTCAGGTGTATTAAAAATTAACACACGGTGTATCAAAATTAGCGTTCATGAAATTTGGGTTTTATAATAACTTATCAATTAAGCTTGCAATATTTATATTTGCCTTTTCAATTAGCCGGGACGATATACTGAAAACATAATAACAATACTTTGTCGATAGCTCATATAATTTTAATGATTGTGGTAAAAAATAAAAATGATCTCGTTTTGATTTACCTAACAAAGCCATTTTTTTCATATTTGAGGCATTCTTTGTTCATTTTCAGAGCTCCTCGGCGTGCCGCATGCTCTTCTCTTGACCGCTCATGCTCAAGCTCAAACCGTTAAAGCACGTAATAATCGAGTAAGGTGCAATATGGCAAAGAAGAGTTTATTTACGCACTGGTAGCACGCTTCATAAAAAACGTATTGCTTTAAAAAACAGTGTGGGCTTCATACAATTTCTTGATTTTTGGCCACATCATCACTTCATCATCATTCTCTGTTTTCCCCAACTATGAATGAACTCTGAGCCATTATACTTACCCTCATATCATACACATTCCCAATCTCTCTAATATAACCCTTTCTTATGTAGTAGTAGGCCGTTTTTGCCTCAAAAGAGCAAATTTTATACTCCGTATCCCTCTAGTTTGGGTTACTCACGGCAGAGCAAACTTTGCCCTTTTCAAAAAGAGAAATTCTACTTTTTAAACAGTTTGGTATATATAAAGAGAGCTGCCTAGTTTTTTTAGCCAGATTTGTGCTACGCCAAAATTGTTGAAGATGAATAAAGCGGGTTTAGAATTTCGAGTGTGTTATTATCTGCGAAATTTCAAGATGAGGATTGACTTTTCAAAGTGTGCATGCTCTGCGAGGAATGGTATATCCTAACGGTGTTAATTTACTATCTTGACTGTGCTGTAAAGGAAAACGCACCACCACCACCACCTGCCACGACGACGACTACTTGACTGACTTCATTTCATGAGTTGATCTGTCGACGGTGACATATTGTGCCGGTTCTGAAAAATAATTCGTCTTCCCTTTTCTCTCTGTGTGACCTCAACCCACCTGGAACACGCTGTAACCCCCGAGACACTTCCATAAGGAGGGAGCTACCATAGGAACACCTTCCAAAAGAAGTTTATTCACTGAAAGTAAACAGAAATATGAAAGAATAGCAGAATTTTCTCTCCTGTCATTATTTTTTTTACAACCGGAGAAAGTTTAAATTGCTGAATATTATTTTGCATATTTATTAAACGATATAAAAGAAAGTAGAAAAAATAGGAAATTGGTTATTTACAGTTAAAAACCTTAATTGGAAAATTATTTCGTGGGAAGGATGAGTGCTCCGACAGGTGCTCCTGCGGCGGCCTCTGGAGGAGCTCCTCCGGCCCCTCTGCAACTTTGTAGGGGAATCGTCAAGCAGGTAAGTTTAAAAAACAGGCGGAAGTAGAGTTTGTGTTAGCGCAATTTGACAAACACCTGTAGTAAATATTTTTTTGTATTTTGTAATAGGTTTTGTCTGGGGATTCCATCATCATTCGAGGTCAACCCAAGGGGGGTCCTCCACCGGAAAGACAACTCAACTTGTCAAACATCACGGCTCCAAGATTGGCTAGAAGGCCGGGTGCTGGGGCTAAGCCGTAAGTTTTTTATAAATATGCAGTAAAGTAATGTATCATATGATTAAACAGATGTTCTTAAAACCATGTATTTCTTTTTAATTTCTCATTAAAGGGATGATGGAAAAGATGAGCCATGGGCCTGGGAGTCTCGTGAATTTCTTAGGAAGAAGCTTGTTGGAAAAGAAGTGACCTTTGTTGTGGATTACAAGGTGCCTGCATCTGGACGAGAGTATGGTACTGTTTACTTAGGCAAAGACACCGAAACTGGGGAGAATATTACTGAGGAAATTGTAAAGGAAGGATTTGCATTGGTTCGTAAAGAAGGAAAGTCGGATACCAGTCGCCTTCTTGAACTTGAAGAACAAGCTAAAGCTGCAGGACGTGGTAGATGGGGTCCTGATCCAGAAGTAAGTAGTCTCTTTAAAATGAATTGTATGCAAAGTGTAAATAAATCACTGAAAGTAATGATAATAACTACCTAATTTGTAACGTAGAAACATGTTCGAGATATTATTTGGCAAGTGGACAATCCTCAACAATTGCTTGATAAGTTCGGAAGAAAACCAGTAAATGCTGTCGTGGAACATGTCAGGGATGGTTCTACAATCCGTGCGTTTTTGCTTCCATCTTTCCATTACGTCACTTTGATGATGTCAGGAATTCGGGTATGTTCAATATACTTACACGGTTTGCCACGTCGGCATAATATGTAACCTTCCTATATACACGACTAATTATGTAAAATGTTTTATATGAATTAGTCTCCGGGAGTTAAATTAGACTCAGAAGGGAAGCCTGACCCTAATTCCAAGGAGCCTTTCTCCGAAGAAGCTAAATTCTTCACAGAAAGTAGAATTTTACAACGTGAAGTAGAAATTATTTTGGAGTCAAAAAATAATGCAAACTTAGTTGGATCAGTAGTTCATCCTGTAAGTCAAGTCGTATTTTTGTATTATAGTACTTGTATATTATGCTTTTAAAAACTAAATTTGATTTTATTCAAAATTTCATTTAAAGAATGGAAACATCGCAGAACTTTTGCTCAAAGATGGATTCGCTCGTTGTATTGACTGGTCAATGGGTTTTGTCACTGGCGGGGCAGAGAAGCTTCGAGCTGCTGAAAAGTTTGCCAAGGAGAAAAAATTAAGAATATGGAAAGATTATACAGTTGCTGCAGTAAGCAGTGCTGTTGCTAGCCTGAAACCAAAGGATAAGGAATTTGTGGGTACTGTCATTGAGTGCGTAAATGGCGACGCTCTTAATGTTCGCCATGCTGACGGATCTGTGAGAAAAGTGTTTTTGGCTAGCATTCGGCCACCAAGACAAACCGAAGGGCCTGTTGAAGGCGAAGAAAAAAAGCCAGGAAAGACGAAAGCCTTGTACGATATTCCATTCATGTTTGAAGCCAGGGAGTATCTAAGGAAAAAGTTGATTGGGAAGAAAGTAGCCGTATTAGTTGATTACATTCAGCCTGCTGCAAATTCATTCCCAGAAAAAGTATGCTGCACTGTTAAACTTGACGGAGCCAACATTGCTGAAGGACTGGTTGCTAAAGGTTATGCCACAGTTGTTAGATACCGTCAAGATGATGATCAGCGAGCTTCCGAGTACGACACTTTGCTTGCAGCTGAAGCCAAGGCCCAGAAAGCCGCAAAAGGACTTCATGGAAAAGAAAGTCAAGCTCACCACGTTGTTGATCTGAGCGGAGATGCAGCCAAAGCAAAGCAATTTCTTCCGTACCTGCAACGCGCGGGCAAGATCACTGCTCTCGTGGAATATGTAGCTTCCGGCTCCAGACTGAGACTTTATGTGCCTCGAGATACTAGATTGATTACGTTCTTGCTGGCCGGTATCAGTTGTCCAAGAGCAAGCCGTGTGGCTCCAAATGGAGTCATTACTGAGGGAGAGCCGTATGGAGATGAAGCACTCACTCTCACCAAGGATTTATGCCTCCAGCGTGAAGTTGAAATTGAGGTGGACTCAATTGACAAAGCAGGAAACTTTATTGGATTCTTGTGGGTGGATAACAAGAATCTTAGCGTAGCTCTTGTGGAAGAAGGTTTGTCCACAGTTCACTTTTCCGCTGAAAGGACGCCCTACTTCCGTCCTCTCCAAATTGCAGAGGAAAATGCTGAAGCCAGAAGGGACAAGATTTGGCAAAACTTCATTGATGCTAAAGAAGAGATTAAGCCTGAAGATGATAAAGTGGAAAGGAAAGTGGATCCTAAGCCTGTCCTCGTAACTGAAGTCACTCCTGAGCTCCACATTTACGTCCAGTTCACAGATGACGGGGATAAATTAGAAGGACTCATGAATGATCTAAGAAGAGAACTAAATGAGAAGCCTCCACTCACTGGGGCATACACTCCAAAGAAAGGTGAACTGTGCGTTGCACGATACTCAGGAGACGGTGAATGGTACAGAGCTCGCGTCGACAAAATCCTTCCCGATGGAGAAGTCTCTGTCGTTTTTGTTGACTATGGAAATAAAGAAACTGTGAAAGCAAGTAAATGTGCAGCTCTGCCAGCCATCGCAGCCTCATCACTTCCATCATTCGCCAAGGAGTATGCACTCGCATGCGTTGGTCTTCCGCCAGATGTAAAACATTTTTAAAATTATACATTTTGTCACTGGAGTGAAAGTTGGATTTTAATCAATTGGATCATTTTATTTAAAATTGTTTTAGGAGGATTTCAACTCAGAAGCAATTCATGCTCTTCGTCATGACACCGCTGACGGAGTCTTCTTGTTGAATGTGGAATACAAAATCGGCGGAGTGGACTATGTCACGCTGGCAGACAAAACTAGTAAAGAGGATGTAGCTCAGAACTTGGTTAAGGAAGGACTTCTTCTCGTTGAAAACAGGAAGGAACGCAGGCTCCAGAAACTGGTGAGTATTTACTTGCGCAGTACTATACGATTAAGTGAGACTGTTTTCTTTAAAAATAAAAATACTAAATTAAAACTCTTTGATTACTCGCTACGTTTATAGCTAAAGGATTACAAAGAAGCAGAGGCAGAAGCAAAGAGAAAACATCTTAACATTTGGCAATATGGAGATATTACCGATGATGATGCGAGGGAGTTTGGAATGGGTCGTTAAACCAATTCCAGCACTTGCTCTCTCAGAACAACAAAACTCCAATCCAAATAAAAAAACTTATCAGACAACAAACAATCAAACTAATCAATGAGATACGCAGAGAGAAAGCGGAAGCAGTAAAGTGAAAATAATTCCATTAAATTAATTTGGTCAAGTGTCCTCATATTACATGTATTTCAACTTGTGTTAAGTATTAGGTCTTTTTCACTACAAAAACTATATGAGACAGAGATTCATCTTGAGATATACGTATTTTAAAATATTATATTTACGTAATATTTTAAGCACTTAAAAAGATTTTCAACAAAACCTTATTAATGTTTTGTTTCACACACTCCAAAGTCTCAAATCAGAAAACATTTAAAAGTGATTATTCCTACCCCAAAATTCTTGTTTTTGTATAAGAAATATTTTTTTCAAAATAAACTATACTCAGAATCAACGCGACCTTTTCGAAACATGTGCAACATCAATGTATTTTCCATATACATATAAATTTTAAATACATACCTACACTATATAATAATTATTATATAAAGAGAAACAAGATTGTATAATCTACAAAGCAAAATAAAGTTTGGAAAGGGGTTTATAACAAAGAAAATTATACAAAAGAACATTAAACTTAATTATTTGTTAAGGTTGTTAATGATGGTGATGAGAAAACATCAAATAAAATATTTTTTGTCTGTACTGCCCTTTTTGTAAATAGAGATTGTGGTGCCTGAATAAAATTATATTTCATCTTGGATGAAACTGAATACATTTTCCCCGAGTTGGATAAACAATTTCTTGCCTTTCTCTTTTCCTTTCACACTTTCATGATCTTGAACTTGACTTTTCTTCATTTCATTCAATATTTACACATATCCTCATATAATTATATGCCAACCTACTCTAAACTAGATAGCTCTTATCTGTTTATTTTTAAGATTTTTTAATACTTGTTTTGTACCTAATTTTTTAAACAGGACCGGATATCACGTTAAAATACTTTAGACTACTTTCCTCGTTTGGAATGCTATTAGTTTTTATATTCATATACGGCCACTTGTAATAACAATGTGTCTTTGATATAATTTTATATCCTTTTATAGCAACTTTCTATGAAAGTTTGTACTGTACGACTCTGTGACTCACCTACAAGCACCACCGTTCAATTTGCAATGTTATAAGATTACCCATATAGACCAGATTAAAACTATTTTTTACTATCTCTCTATTTCATAAGGTTATCATAAAGAAAAACAAGCCTAAGCATAACATCGCAGAAGTGCATATCATCACAGATACTGAAGCCAGTTTTTTGCAAAGCGCCATGCGCCACACTATAAGCTACATCTATGACTATATTATTCATATGACTATTAAAGTTGTTCCCAGTGCTCTTGCACTCGACTCTGCTGACCAAGCATATCTTCATTCGCAGAATTTTCGCAAAATAATATTGAGATGTTGTTTTGCTGGTTTTAGTGGTATAAATTGAGGAGAATAATGACCAAAAACCCAAAGCACCATCGACAATGTATAAAAAGCATATATCACGATTACAAAGCTGCATGAAATAAGTACATACGCGTAAAACAATACATTTTTTCTCATGATATCATCCCTATATGAAGTAATACAGACTAGAAACCACTGCAGATGATGTCTTAAAATAATTCAGACCTTATGATGAGGGTACAAAAATGTGAACTTGTTGTGGAGGTTAATTAAACCCCACCACTTAATTAGTGACTATTAAACTATTTTTGTCAGATTTTGGCAACAAACATTAAGTGTGTAATTTAAGTGCCCAAACAACAAACACATTTTTAAAATGAAGTTTCAGTGTTAAAATCCCAAACAAGGCAGCAAAGTAAGTGGTTTTATATTTTTACTAGGTTAAATTTAATTGTAGCAAGATTAGTTAAAATTTTCTTAAGGGGATGTGTAAACAAAAATCAGATGTAGGTTTTGTGTAAAATTTTGATATAAAAGCATTTCTTGGAAAGTAAACAATGTGCATTGTTTACTTATTTTAGAACAAAGTAAAAAAGCGAATCGGATTAAAAAATGCCACATGATCTTATCTGCATTCAAATAAATTTAGATAAGAATTTGAGGACTGCATTTCTCTGATTTTGTTCACGTGCCAAGAAATTTGGAATTATCTGGTTTTTCGACTTGTTTTGAAATGGCTTAAGTTTTCGAAGGTTTGGAAAGAATTGAACTTGAACGATGGAAGGCAGTTGTGAAGGAGGGTGATTATCAAATGGGAGAAAACAGGAAGTGATTGTAGGGAAATTTAATTACTGTAGGTATCTATGGTATCGATTTGTTTTTGTATTTAATCATGCAAACTGAAAAAGATTGAAAATTTTACGGTTGGGTGTTATCGTTTCGTAGGCGATATTAGTCATATGGTAATCATACAAATCCAAGGTTTTAATTTTTAATATCAGATTTAGTAGTTCGTTATTGTGCAATAGTTAAATGGTTTTATTACAAATTATGAAAGTTGAATCTCATTGAAACGCAAAATTTTCGTCGTTAATATGATACTTTTTATTATTTTCTGTCAGTTTATTTCCAACTGACATTAGTCCTTAATCAATATTTTAACGAGCGTATAAAACGGATTTTGTAATCTTAAATTGTTCCGTCGCGTCGTGATGATGAATCACCACCAAATTAATGGATTGTGGTATGGAAGGGTGGTGTAGTCGTTTATAACCAAGTAGTGAATATTAATTTTAATAGCTTATTGTAAAAAGGTAAACAATGGTTAGTTGATCATAATTTAACTATTAATTTCTTATTTTTCAGATGTGAAGGTCAAGAAGGAATAATTGAGCTGCTAGTTAATTAGTCTGTAGATAATTAAATAAATGGTCTTAGGACTATAACAACCCAACCTACTTCCTACGGGGGTCCATTCGATGGCGAATTTTTTTCATGATCTACTGTGGGGCATGTGTTCCTCTAATTGTTCCGGGCATGGGGATTGCCTTAATGGCACTTGCTTTTGTGAGGTAAGAAAATACCTGAATAGTAATGATTGTCTAGTCGAGGTTCTAAATGCAAAAACTAGTATTTATTGAAATAACTTGATAATATTTACAGATTCAGTTCTCTGGGGAGGAGTGCGGTGTGGTTAACATGAACTACCATGTATTTCTAGCGTCAATTTATTTGCTGGTAGCATTTGTGTCCCTCACTCAACTCACCATTGCAGTTACGATGGAATGCCGTCAAGTTAGCAAGGGTAATTGGATAAAGGAAGCACTAAGCCCCACAACACCGAAAGTCATTTATGCATTCATCTTTCTGGCAGCCTCTCTTCGAGCAGCATACTTTGCAGTTTCCGTAAGCTAAAGTCCAATAACTAATTTCGATTTCGATCCACATGACATTTACCTGTTTTGATTTTACTACATTTGTAACAGACAACGGTTGCTTCCGACTGGCTACTCAGTCTTCTAAGTGCATACTATCCGTTACTGTTAACTGTGTCCTCCTTGATTGTCTGCTTCTGGGCTGAGGTGACTATCAACATTTGATCGTCTATGTAAAGATTAATCTAAAATTATACAATTTATCAAATCCATTATTTTTTACAGGTGTTTCATCTCCGAAATGTGTGTTTTGAATCTCATCGATTTCTTTCCAAGTCGTTCCTTGGATTCCTCGCTTTTAACGTAATAACTTATTCGATTTTATTGGCGCAATTGCTGTTGGTGTTGGCGAACTCAAATGAAACTGAGAAGGTATAATAATGCATACACGATGCCCAATAACATTTTAAATTAAATGGTTTTGCATTGTATGATGAAAGAGATAACGTGTTGTATTTTTTCTTATTTTAAGGGATACTATCTGAATGTTTTTAACGGATGTTACGCAGTTTTGCTATTTATTGTAGTCGTATTCTTCCTAATCTATGGTGTGGAAATGTATTTTAAGGTATAGAACAATTATTCATCATATATATTTCTACTTCTTTACAAGCGTTATTGCATCGCTAGTATTCATTACTTACTGTTCATTAATAGAATGAATCTGTTTGAATAATTTGTTTGGATTTTTTTACTACATAATTTATCACTTGATATAACAGTGTGTCTTAACTTTTCTGTGTGAACCCCTTAGATTCGTGGTGGGTTTTTACTACTAAGCCCAAGCAGAACGCTTGGAACCTCGCCTAACAAAACCGACACGATGGCATTGGTTGGAGGACAACAGGCATGGCTTTTTAGAAATAATTAATTTTTAAACAAACATAAAAATAGTTGTTTGCTATCTAGTTCACTTTGCTTATTTAATAATGAATTGAAAATTACGTGTGTTGATATTCCTACTTAAATACTTTTAGGTTGACAATGACTCCAAACAACCTGTCGATATTTCGCAGCTAAATCAGTCGAGGTTGGGCTTAATTTCTCAAGCATTGATGCTACTTGTGACTGTTGTATTTATTCTCTCGGATATACTTGGAGAGTTTTGGAAAGATAAGTAAGTGAAATATGGCTCATGCGGGATGAATAACTTCAAATTAATAGCCAAAAAGATTTTTTGCTTAAAAAGCGTTGTTAATTGATTTTCTACAGGGTTCCCGTGGAAGGCAGAAACTACCACGACATGATATTTCGGGCAGTTGAAATTGGGGTTGCTCTTTGGTTTCCTTGCTGTCTATGGAATGTCAATAGACCAGATCAGCTCTGGATTTTGAATCCAAAGAAAATTCTCAAATCTCCAGCAAAGAATACTCCAGATACTCAAGGTAAAGTTCTTTTGAATTGAATATCGACAAATAATTAGATTTGTAGTCTTTAGTATACTAATTTTAATCAATTGTTTGCTTTAGATGAGAAATACAGTCTGTCTGATAACGTCGGTTGCTACTTTTGTTACGATCCTGAACGAAAAGACGCAGGACCACTCATTCAACCATGTGAGTGTCGTGGTGACGTAGCAACAGTTCATCATGAATGTCTTCGGCGTTGGCTCCTCCAGGTAAATAATTTATTATATGGATTGCATGTTAGACTGTAAAGAACCTATAAATACAGAGACGATTTCTTCTTAGCGTGCTGCTGAAAATGGTCCGGCCCGCTGTTCTGTATGCAAGACACCATATAAACTAGAAAGGGAAAGGCCCTTGACTTGGTCTGCATGTACTGAAGTCTCGGCTGCTCATTGGCTTCGATTTTCCCTGATGATTGCTGCAATTTCTGGAATTTTCATGTCAACCTGGGCCCTTTGCCACATTTTACCAACACCACCATACCGAATACTCGTTGTTGTTTTCGGGATTATTGGGACGTATGTCATTCTCAAGTAAGTAGCAAAAAGTAACTAAAACAAGTTAAATATTGCAAAATCATGTGAATCGGCCACGTAACTTATTTAACTTCTTTATTTTTAGATTTCTTGGACAGAACACGTTTTCTGCATATCAGCAGGCCAAAGTCTCATCTGTGAAGATAATTTCACGAACTAAAGAAGCTGAAAATTCATTAGTTCCAGAAACCAAAATCTAAAAGTCAGGTGCGGGAGTTAGGTGTAGAGTATTTATGTGATAAACTTTTTCCTGGCTTTAAAATGCAACCGTTGTTTGTTAGCTTTTAGCAGCAGAACAGAAAAAGTAACAATGAATCTTCATTATACGTAATATGTAGTCAACAGTCAAAAATAATTATAAGTAGTAATATTTAATATTTAACTGTATTTTACAACAATATCAATAATCGTAATGAGTAGTATTTTACAAGATTTACCTCGCAGCAAATATTTAGCTAGTAAAAAATTACAGTATTGTCTTCTTGTCTGTAAATTAAAAATAAAGTAAGATACTTTTCTCTGAGTACTTCAGAATCAGTTTGAAGCATTTTGCGAAATTTCACTACAACGATAAGAATCTAGTTTTAGCCTATAGTTTCCTCCAACCGAAGATAGAAAGGAGTTAAGACAATACTGATGATTCTAAAAGTCGATTTTTGAATCTATATTAAATTATAAACTTGTCGTTATATCGTTATGCATTTAAAATGCTTCAATTTTCTGCACAAGGCTTAGCTGTAAGAATTGCCAATATTGTTCAATTAAAGAAAAATAGTGTTTTGGTGAAGCGAAACAATGCAATAAAATTACTGTAGCACATTACATAAGTACGACTGTGTATTTTCTGTAAAATACGTTTAAACTTGCTTGGACGTTGTTGGTGCTCTGTTTTACGTTTATGCGTTTATGTTAAGTTTTGTTACTAAATTGTTTCTTTGATAATCTTTCGATTCTAGTTCGTGAATAAATTCCATGAACCTATAAACACGTTTATTTTTTATGTTTCTGAGTTTATTTTCATTAACTGGCATCAGCAACATTTAAACTTTTCTGTTTAGTAATAAATTTTATTTGTTATTCGCATTTTAACCTAAATATAAATTTATTAAATTAGAAGTACAAAGTTGTGTGCAACAAGCGTTACATTGAACACAAAACCATTTGAGATTTTTTCGTTTTTACGTGAATCATTGATTGAATAAAGTTTCAAATGACTAATTTTTATATTTTTGGTTTGAATGAACAAATGGGCGATTGCGTGCGTCGAGTTAGAGTAAATATTGCCAATTATTTCGAATCTAGTCAAATCTAATTAAATTCCCCTGCCCTCTTCGTTTCTTCTGACATTCTTGAAGTTTCCTGCACCAAACTAGGGAGCGAGGTGTGCTGCCACTTCTAAACTTGTACATTGTTCCATTATTAGGGTCTGCTAAATGGAAGGAATCTGGATGAAGTGGGTCATCTCCCATTTGAACTAGCCATCCTAGAATCGATTTCATCTTACATGGCTCCATCTTAAAATCCGCTCGGTCAGTTCTGGAATAGTAAAACAAAGAACTTATTTGATAAATGCTTATTAATCGCAAGCCACACTTCACGATTGATACTCCTACTTACCCAGTGAGCGATTTTGAAGAATAATATAACAGAACTGGTCCCCATAATTGCACCCAGTACCTCTGCCAAGCAGCCATTGGAGGTTTTTTACCACCTTTCAGCAAAGTTTTCCTTCTTAAGCAGCCCTCTAGTACGACATCAGTTCCACCGTTGTTATCGTCGTTTATGGACGGAAGCTTTGCAATGCTAAGTGTTACTTTGTCAATCTTATCTTGAAGTGAGTCGTCAATGAGATTCCGCAGGCTTTCTGAGCTGGAAGATTCCGGTCCACTATTGGTTAATTTGGCCCTGCTTAATATCAACACGCAATCATTTTACAAGCCAGTTAACTGATGTTTAAAAATATAAACGTCAAAATGTATAGTTTACATACCCATTGCCCCAACTACTGTTTTTCTTATGGCCTGGGACGAATTTTTGAGGAGATTGGCTAGAAGATGGGGGTTCCAGTTGAAGGGATTTTTTAAAATTATCATCTTCCACAAATTTCAGAAGCTCGTCAATATAACGAACCGAGAGAAGTTGAGATTTAAGAGTAAAATCTTTAGGTAGATTTGAGTAGTTGGATTCGCACTGGTAGGTCGTTAGGATTCGAAATATATTATTAGCTGCGGCATTCTCTCTCAAACCACAAGATGGATTTGCCATACTCAAGTACACCAGGTCTGTTAAATATACACCTAAAGGAAACAATGACGATAAATTGTAGAACACTCGATTTTTCAAATGTTTGCCATGAATCTTTCTGATAACTTTTCACTTACCTATATATGGGACGCATGGTAGTCTTAATGAATCCATTGTTTCGCGTAGTTTAGACCAATTATCTTTGTCAGAGAAGATGTCAGCAAACTTGTCGATAGCTTGCTTATCTTTCTTTGGCACAAGAGACCATGTTATGTCCAATCTAAAACAATTCAACAATATTTTATACATAAGCCTA
Source organism: Lepidocyrtus fimetarius (assembly GCA_036507315.1). NCBI lineage: Eukaryota > Metazoa > Arthropoda > Collembola > Entomobryomorpha > Entomobryidae > Lepidocyrtus > Lepidocyrtus fimetarius. Next base: position 13,939 of record JAANSO010000362.1, read on the forward strand.
TATTGTAAAATTGTTTTAATTTACGACAGTTCTCAAATAACAATTACCTGTAAATTGAGGCGCTACGTAAGGCAGATATTGCAGCAAATAAGGAGTGAAGATTGTTCAATTCATAAAGTCGTTTACACACCCGAACAAAGTATGAAATGACCTCTGCCCGTGTTTTAGTATTTTCATGATTTAAAATCTCTTCAACTATCCAATAACTAACGTGATTAAAGCGTCTCGTGTAAGCTACCACGTTGGGTGCCACTTGATTCTTTTCTTTCTTAATCCACCCACAACTGATCAACTCCTCCAAATCGATATTTACAAATAGGTCATGATCTATCAAAGTAAACTGCGCAGCTACCTCCTCCGGGGGGATCCGAGTTACCTCAAACACATGTGAAACAGAATGCCTTCCTGACCTGGGTAAAGAGCTGTTAAACAGAGGAAATTTTTTAAACCTCATTCTCTGTAAATAATACTTTGAAAAACCTACTTTGTACTGAATATATTTTTTGATATTCTTGGACGCTCCCGATTACTATGACGTGTGTCAAAACACGACATTTTCCTTAACGTTTTGCTCTGTAATTGGAAATTGACAAAAAATTATAAATAGAAAACAATAATAGATGCAAATGCTTTATCTTACGTAATGTTGAGTTCCCTCCCTTGGGATTTCACAGTATCTCGCGGATGACGACATTTTATATAATTGCAAGTAAAGCTGTAGTTTTGTAGTCCAATGTTTTAAAATACTTTTACACTATTTTCTCCTTGATGGAAATACAAAATGAACACATCTGATAAATTTAAAAATACACTGACACGTTACAAACAATAACGAACATGTTTGCACTTTATGCATAATACTTTCTCCTAAATTGTCTTTCCTCCATACATTGCATATGCAAAAAATCTCTGGCACAAGATCAGTAATACTTCCGTTATAAAAACCAATAGGGAAAAGGTGAAAAGCTCGAAAATATCTTTATCCTTTCCACAAGAGTTGATAATGCTGATAATAATGAGCTGTAAGGCCGTTGCAGTGAAGCTTCATTCACGGAGCCATTAGAACTTTTTTAATAACGGTGACTGATGGGGAAGCAATGATGCGGTTTAAAAGGTTTCCTCACAGTTCTTTGTCTTGGCTTTTTATATCTTCATCCTTGACATTCAAGACGTGGAAGGAAAAGCTCTTGGTGTAATAAGTTTTCAATCTTTCTAATCCTTGTTATTAGCTTAGATGATAAAGCTAACCCTCTCCTGTTCTTCTCGCTTCTGGTTCGGATTTAATAGCAGTCTGCAAAAAATCATGGAAGCAAAATGTGAAAATTATTTTCTTTTCATGAGTTTTACAAATTCCTTGATATACTATTAATAAAGCGTATATTTTTGCTAATCTAGTTTGTGCCAACATCCTCTTTCAAAGCATCCTGTCTATGAGATATGCGTATCTCCTTCTCACTTAATAAATTGTTTTTAGATGCCCAACAAAAAGTAGAAAAGCCATGCAAACGTTTTGATAATAAAGTGAAATGGAAAACTTGTATGAAAAGTCAATCGAATGAGTAAAAATTGGAAGTTTATGATAAAAAGAGTCTATATTAAACTAAAAAGCATATATATCGTAACATTTTGGATTTTGTGCATTTCTTTGCATACTTTGAGCCAAGTGGTTTCAAGATTCTCAAAAAAGATGATTAAAGATCTAGTATATGAGGTCAGGATTGCGTCGTAAGTTCAACAATTTTATATTAAAAACAATATTTTTTAAAATTACCTTTACTCAAGTATAGATGTCTGCTTAGATGGTTTCCATAAACTGAAGATCTTATTCTTATTAAAGTATGTTTTGTCACAGTAAGAAATACTTCGTTGGAATATTAATACTAGAAAATTTAGCTCGAAGGAAGACTAGGACTAAATAAATCAGTTATTTCGCAGAAATATTCTTTTACTCGTAATTAAAGTGTTAGCTGCGTATAAAAATTATTTTAAGTAATTGAGAGAGCAAATAGTAGAAAAGAGTATCAAAAATCTTTTTATCACAAACCGACGTAACAACCGTTTATCTTTATGAGGCTATATAATTTAAAAACTTATGAAAACTAGTTGGTATATCGCATTTTAAAATTTATGTCCTTGGCCTAAATTACTATATGTTTTGACATTTTGTCAATTGTATCAATTTAAAAAATACTGTCTAGAGAGTCTAGAGAAGCAGTGTTTACGTTAAATATCAAAAGCTCGAAACTAATTTGTCCTAGGACTGGACACAAACTATTAAAATACTTTTGAAGAGACGTCGCTGTTGGGTTGAAGCCACTCAAAGAATAATTTTATGTTTCACTTTCACTAACCAAATGGTACAAAGACTTTAATGTCCACAACTTAAAAATTGCATTAAACACAACGTTAAATGTAAGCAACCTTCGTTTGGTTTAAATAACACTGACAATGTAGTCTAAAAGGGGTCCTGACAAGAAAGGGACACAACAATTACGTATTTTAATTTTTCTTCTACATGTTCTTGGTTGACAACTCAACAAAATGGTTTGTTTTCCTTCACTTATCCAACTTTCTAAATGGTTTTGAATTTGCTGATAATCACTATCATGGATCGATGGAATCGATCCTCCATGTATGCAATCTCTGACTTTCATACAATTTCCTTTCCTAGTAATAGTATAGTACGCTTCTGAACAGTAGTTTGATAGTGTAACAAGAGATAAACTATAGTCCTTTCTTTTCTGCTGTAACTTTCCAGTTTTTTATCCATCAGCAGCCCACCTCTTTCCGGATACCTTCTTGGAATATTCTTGATGACTCCTCCGTATGCACACAATGTTCTTTGTACGGGAGTAGCAATGGAATTGGGAGGGAATGGGTATATTTTCCGGTGAAATGTTTCCTTCAGAAGCTAGAAACCTCTTTGCATCTGGTTTATTCACATGTTGACAGCGATTATGATAACGAGAGTGAAAGTAGTTTGAGCTATTTCTGGTTTATTGAAGTGTGTAAAAGTCAAAAATTCGGGAACAAATGCGGAATTGTTCTAGATGTATACACAGCAATAAACTTTGACCCCAATAAAATCGATTTATTGTTTACGACGATGACGCTGATTTGGATAACGCTACCACAAAGACCAACCAACCTCCTCCCACGTGCAACTTGCCAGGAAGGAATGAGGAAGGAAAATAATAAAAGGTGTTCGCAAAAATTGTTTATTGTTGAACGACTGCAACTTATGTGGTCGACGATGAGGTAACTGATGACCAATCTTGTATGGTTGCACGCCAGCACTTTTTCAAGTGAGTTGTCGTCGTCTTATGGAGTCTGACAAATAAGTGTGTGGGAGGACCATGAAACTGGTGGAAATTACGTATCCGATTTTAGTCCCGAGACTAAAGTAGAAAAGATTTGTAACGGAATCCCTAAGAAAAACGGTTTATTGTCATTGACCAGGAGGGATTCAAGTACGGCTCTCATTTGTTTAAAAAGAAAACAATGAATGTTGACCAACAGACATAAAAAGTTTGTTGGTGTTTCCTGCTCTACAAAATTAAACCGATAGGATAAATATTGACCAAGTGTTATGTAACAGAAGTTGGTATGTGTCCTATATTCCAAACACGTTGAGGTTAGGCATTCCAGACGTTCCAGATATACGTTGGAAATTATCACTTCGCCGATACCACTTTGAATATGGAATAAAAACAAACGAGAACACTTCACCGTTATAATTAACCACCCTTTTAGCCTAGTTTGTCAAAAGTAAGACAGAGATAATAATGCAAACACTCCATGAAATAACGCTCCAGTCTATTTTTATTTCAAGTTCGTTGCAGAAACAATCAAGCATATATTAAAATAAAGCGGTCAATGATTTATTAATGTCCATGTCCTCATACTTAATTATTAACTTTCACGATGCAAAGAGCCAACAAAATATCACTGAGCAAAATTTTCAACTAACTTAATTATTTTTTAGAAGCTCACAACCGTAATTGTTTAAAGAGATACACTTTTTGTACACATTCGTATAAATTTTTTAACTGAAACGCCGAGTATGTTCTTTGCTTCCGTTGTATGACTAATTCTCTTAGCCCAAATTATCTTTATGAAATCATTATTAGTAAATTTTACAAGATAATGACGAAGTTAAATAAGAAGGCGGTCAAGCGAATAACTGACAGAACCTCGTGTTAAATAAAGAATGACTCACAAAACATGCGTGGTTAAGAAACTAGAACACTTAGAGTTTACTAGTTTTTTAATTAAGTTTGAAAAAATATTTAAAAAGATTAAAAGGCAGCTGTCATCCGTCCACCTTGCCTGATAAAGCCCCTCTGGATAATATTAAGCATATTCGCATACATTATGGAGAGATTATTTGCCCTGCTCGTATAAAGAGAAGGGAGAAAATAGCTTTTATTTCAGGTTTTTTTCTCATCATCAAAACATTGAAGAAATGGGCATACACAAATTAAACTTTACAAGCCAAAAAATCCAGTCCAAATGAAAGTGGCGTGCATGAAAGAGTATTTTTCACAGGAACTTACAATATCAATTTCTATATGTTTCGTTTTAAAATTTGAGCACTGAACTGAACAAAAACGCTTCTGGGCTTGTTGATATAATAGAGAAAAACATTTAGGTAGGCTCTGTTTCAAGTTTTTGTCAAGAAAAAATAACAATGAAAATCTAAAGTTGCTTAAAAGGGAGCACACAACAAAGGAAAATTCATAAAACATCAAAGGAATAATTATCGCCTTGTTTTGATACCATCATGAACTCTCTCTTCTTGAACTTTAAATGCTTTAAATTGTATGTGAACACTTTATAAAAATTAAGATGAGATATAGCGATTTATGCTTTTAATAAATTATGATTCACATTAATGCAAAATTTTAAGAATCTTTATTATTTGCTCTTATCATTGGAGCCCAGTTGGTAACAAAGGAAATTTAGCTTAAAAGCCTAATGTATGTTGCATGACATTTCTAAAGGTGATCTTTTTAAAGTAACGTTAAAACTGTTTCAGCGTCTCGCGTTATTATTTTTTAAAATCCTCAACCCTTTCACGGGCTATGCTTTTTGGACCGTGTAAATGAAATGGAGGATTCAAAGTGGAACAAGGGAAGAAGGGGATACATAAAAGTATAGCGGGTTATTATTTTTATCGTCATCATACCATCTCCTTCAAACAATCAACATGATCGTATAATTATTCTGTGCTGTGCAGTCCACATTCAAATTCACACCCATCACAACCTTTTTCATAGCTGTCAGAATCCAGGGTATAAGGACTGAACTATGAACAAGTAAAAAATTAAGAGGGGACTAATACTGACAGATGTGTAGCGAGCGATACAACACTTCAAATGGTAATAACGATGCTACGATATAACTTTGAGTTTTTGAAAGGTGAGATGAGAAAAGACTCGCAAACTCATTTCGTTAGGAAGCAGCAAAGGTTTCCCGATTACGCTGCTTATAAAAGAAATGATGGGAGGAAGTTATTTTTTCACCCTACCAGTTTTTAATAACTTGCTACCGCACTGTATTTAACATGGAGGTAGTAATCAAGTGTGTTGTATTTTAAAAAGTTTAAAAAAAGCTAGTTCCAAGTTTTCACATAAAAGATTTTGCAAACTGAAAATGTTAAGAATAGCATCAGCGTCATTTCCATGAAAACAGGATGTTAAAAAAATGCTGGGCTTGCAATTTCTTGAGCTAGAAGCGCTACAGCCTTACCAAGAATTTAAACTGGACCGTGCGTAAATTGCGCTTGCCCTTTGATTAACCTTTATTCATGAATACATTTACTTGATCAAATGAATTATTATTTTAAACGCAAATGTCCTTCTGGGTTCGATGTTGCGGATTTATCATTACGAAAATCAAAAATTTAATTACTACAAAATACTTTAGCTGCCTAATAAATCTATTTAAAGCTTAATATTTTGCAAACAATAGACACCAAACATTTTGAAGTAGTTTTAATTACACTATTGATTTTACTTGTTTTTATTTGAATATAATTAAAGCATAATTAAGCCAATTGTCTAAAGCACGTATATACAATAAAAATCCCTACAAAAGATAGCAGAGCAATGTAGAATCTTGAAAAGGTAAACGCTATGACGAAGCGAACTTTTTATTAGTCATATTTGACAGCGTTGAAACGTGCTTGTTGGCAAACAGTACGGAAAGGAGGAAATTACTAGCAATGGGCACATGTAATTTAGCCATAAATACACAAAGGGTGGTGGGATGATGAACGCTCAAGATCAAGGGAACCATGCACTCATGATGATGTCTGGTAAATATTAAGAATATTTCTTCAGGTTTAACTCTTCATATCTAAAAATAAAGATATTTTAAGATGCTACATTGAATGAATGACTCATCTTAAGTAGCTTTATTTAAATAATTGCCAAGGAGTTTGAAATTATACATTATGAGCTCCCCAATTATCATTTTTGCCATTGCAGTTGTAATTAATAATGATTCAAAATAGAAATTATGCTTTCAAATAATAGTTTGCTATGAATGCTATTTATGAAAGTAGCTCTCCATTATTGAATAACTTTCAGGTTGAAGTTGTCGTAATTTATAGTTTTTATTCATTTTTTGAGACATGATCAGATCACAAATACAGTCACAATTGCACTATTAATATTCGCTAATTTTGCATATATTGGCAAGCAATAATGAATTAATGTGTATTGTATTCATGCTTATTTTAAATGATGGCATGCTCACATTCTCCTCTTATCTATTTTTTTGCAGTGATTAAAATAACATTTGCGTTTATATCTTTTACTATTTATACAGAATTTTAAGCCGATAGCAATAGTCTGAAGTTTCTTTTTGCTCCACTTCATTCTTCAATCACAGATATCGTTCTAAACTTGTTTCCAGTTACTTTCACAATATAAAAACTTCGCTAAAAATGATAAAACTATTTGTATAAATCATTACAAACTTTATTTTACACAATGGAAGGAATGACTAGCCCTAAAAAAGTTCCCTTCACCAACAAAAACTATCATTTTTCATTCATGCACCAAAATTTACAACCGTAAAAGGTACAAAACAAATTAGCAACAATTATACATTCATTCATTCATGGCAGTTGTAAGGCTGAGATTTTTTAATTAAATTATAGGAATGTTTATTAAAAAAGAAAAAGAGCTAATGGCAAGAAAATCTAGAATTAGATAGAAATTCTAGCTTCTATTTCAGCAATGGAAAGAAAGTACAACCCTGTTTTTTGATTAACTAAGAAACACTAACTCTGTACAATTATTTCTAATCAATATAAAAAATATTGAGGTAACATCGATTAGCATCGTGTAATTACGTTTAATTATTGGCCGAAAGTTATTGGAATCTTGAACAAACTTTTCCAATAAGTGTCTTGCAGTTGAGTAATTATTGAATGAGCCACATGGCAGAGTTTATTCTGTATTTGTATATGCAGCATTAATATTAAAAAACGATTCATTAGTACTTTTACTGCCCCATAAATGTAGCGTCTTGAAAATGGCTGGCGTGTTTGATTGAGATTCATAAACGAAGGATCACAGTGACATAAGTAAAATTGGCAGTAAAAATGGCAATACTTCGTAAACAGGCAATTTATATCAAATATGTTGTTGCAACTACAACGAGAAAAAATAAGCCAATTGGTTTGGCAGAATAGGACCCTGAAGTAGTTGTTGGTTTTTCAGTTGGCGTCTCATCATTAGGGTTGATAGGGGTGCTGGTGCAACCCATCCAAAACGGGGCGGACAAACTTGGATTCTTACTTTCTACTCTCATGTGTTTGTCGTTAAACTTCCAAAAGACTTTCCCTTTGAAAAAATAAACATTTCCGTCCTTCCACTTCAGCACGGAGTCAATGTTGTAGGGTACCCCTTCCCAAATATGCATATCACGTGGGTAGTCTGGCTCCACCCGGAAATGTTTGGGATCATCTTGCAATCTGTAACAGTAAAATAATTGCTTAAAATGCTAAATTAATTGGAATTGAATTAGAAGTTAAATTACCTCCAGTATTTAGTGCCTGAAAAGAGATAAGTTTTTTTATTGTAGCCCCATATCATTGCACCGTCAATTTTTTCAACGCTTGAGTCAATTCCCATGGACGTAAGTGGTTGTGGATAGCCCGGCATCATCTCCGTCCCTCTGAATCTCCAGTAATTCCGACCTTCATTTAATACCAAAGGAGATTAATATGCAGTCTGAGACAGTAATTCTGGATAAAAATAAGATTAAAATCCTACCAATAAAGAATATAATTTCAACTTCATTGTGTTCGTATACTGCATCCACATGCGTTAAATTAGAAGGAAGTTGCTGCCACATATTTTTTATCAAGGAAGGATATCCTTTCAAAAGGCGATTATCATGCGGCGTGGAATTAATTCTCCAGAAATAGCGTCCTCTGAATATAAACAACTCATCACGAATTAGGGAAATGGCATCATACGAAGAATCACATGTGTTTGGTGTGCCATCCGGGTAGTAATTTTTCCCCCTGAAGGTTGGCCTTCGCGTTGTCGAATCAAATCTAGGAATGTTATTGTGGGTGCGACCACCCCCTCGTGGTTGATTTGGGTAAGGATTTGGAGAGAATTTACTGTCAGAACCTGTAAAATAATAAGATTTTATTAAAATTGGGTGTGAGCATGAAACAAGAACAACTACAGCTTAAATTAACAAATTAACTAACCATATATTCTTTGAATCCCAAGCATATCATCCTGAGACAGAGATAAATCATAGTCGAAATTCTGGTACCAAGGATACATCAAAGATCCTTCAACGTCTGAATGTGACAATCCTAATGAATGCCCAAATTCATGTGCAGCCACTGCAAACAATCTTGTTCCTGTTGAAATATCATATCATTATTATTATTGATTAGGCTCACCATTTCATTTACCTTAAAAAATTAAATAATATTTAAAAGTTACCTTCCCCATTATGCGATCTTCCTCCAATTACCCAAACCTCGTCATCGTCAAAATGCGCATCGCCACCTTGCCCAGTTCCAGGAAAGAATGCGTGAGCCAAAATAGAGCCTTTTCCATCAAATGGATAACCATCATCGTGATAACCTCTGCAATAAAACACACATATAAACATTCACATCTCTTAAGGGAAATGACGAATTTTAAATAAAATTGCCTTACTTGGAAAATACAATTCTAATATCAGCTTCATCAGCCCGATCTTGCCCCAGTCTTGAAAAGCGTAATAAAGTAGATTTGGACCAAACATGGAATGCCCTTGCCAGCTCATCAATAACCTCCCGCTCATTATGTGTTGCCGTGGGTCTTTTTAAACTGCAATTAAAAAATAAATGTATAATTTTGCAATAAAAACTTTTTCGTCATGTATAATGTGCCGTTAGAAACTATAGCAAATGACATTTGTGGGAAAATGGTGATTTTTGCTGGATGTCTCTTGTTTATGATGACTGCAAAGACGATGGATGGAGGGGTGTATGTTCATTCTCCAACGGTTTCTCTCACAGTTTCCGTTGACATTTAGACCCTCTAGCGACTCACTCAAGGAGGTTGTGTGCTTTCAAAACTCCGCATCACCACCAAGTTGAGTGAGTCACCGTCCAGCCTAAAAAACTAGTCTTTGTTCCCGCATGAGAGGACAAAGTGAGGAGTACATTTCCCAATGGATGACACCGACATTTTCTGAGAGCTTAATAAGATGCCAAGATGTGGTCGAACCGCCATTTCAGCATTGAAAGAATTCAACCTAGTGATGCCTTCACATCAATCAACTTCTTCCTTGGCGAACTACTAAAGTTGAAAGGAAATACCTTGAGCATAGTAAAATTGAATCTGCTGCTGAATACGATGCAAAAAAGTTTCCAAATGTCAAATGCTTATTACCACTCTCACATTTGAGAAACGAAGATCAAATCATTTTAGTTCTAAGAAAAGCATTTGTTTCAGAATATAGTTAGGCTACAAACAAGAAAATAATATGAAAAGCGATTTTCTACGTAAAGTACTAAAGGCAAAAGTTTAAATCGTCGGTTAATAATCTACTTTTACATCTTTCAATTGTGTTTCTAAATAATATTCTAAAATAAACTACATTTATTCATATGAAACCCTCTCAAAAGGGTTTATTGTTAAGCACAGTACAATGGTTATTTACGAAATTCACAAGGAAAACATTCAAAGGAAACAAGTTTTAATCAACCCGAGGTTTCATATGAATGCCTCTTTGTAAGCTGGGGAAATGAAGATAGGACGGTTATAAAGAAGTCCTTTGTCCTTTTCTTGCATTTATCAGTTTACAACTTCATTTTCTAAATATGTGAATCAGTTAAAATTGCCTCGAGAGATATTGTTAGAGTAGGTCAAAGAATTGCCGTGTTGTTTATAAACAAAATCATATTGCATTTTATTGTCAACTTTCCACCCTTTTAACCACTGCTTTATCATAATCTCCAACGGAATTAAGGTCAGAAATGCTCCAGATTGGAGAAAAGTGGGAGGTTTTGGATGAATAAAACTTCTTTCTCAACGTTGTCCTTTCTGCCCTTCCTATTTTAACTATTTCTTATGAAGGTAACAATATTTTTTCATAATTAGAATGTACAGCTACCTGAAAGTTACCTCGACTATTGCATTGTGTAAAAACAACGCGTTTTGTAGCTCTTCTATATTTTTTCTTAATCAGCTCGAAACTTATATCGAATTTAAAACAAATTCTCAATTCTTGCAATTTATGAGAATGTAATGTCGTATAAACAATAAATGCATAGCGTAGTCGTCCCTATAGTCTGGGAAAACACAAGTTAGAAGCCAATTAGCAGTTGCCAATTTCGATGAAAGTTTTCCGTAAAACCACGCAGATTAAAGTAGTGACCCAGGTTTTTAATCTTGTTATAAAAGCATTATTCCTCTTGCAAAAATAAACTTTGTAATTAGCAAAATTTAATGACCAAAATTAATTTTGGAATCAATCATTAAAATTTGATCAAAACGCTAAAAATTTAAAAACGTATATCCATAAAATGCTACTTTTTGCTAAAAACCAATGTTTAATTTATACATTAATACACAGCTTTAGTTTTTTCAAAAATCTTTTTCATTTATGCATGCCCGTATACACAAAAGATTTATAATCAAGTGAAATATTTCCATAAGAAAAGCTTAATTTATAGACACAGAAGGCTCAAAGAATATATTAAATGGCTGAAGGGGAAGAGAAATGTAAATTACAATTAATCTAAGCAACCCCCACCATCTTCTCCTTCTGTTCTTAACCACCAACCAGTATAATAGATTTGCAAAATTTAGCCTGTCATCTACATTTATAATTTACAAAGAGAAACTTCTTCTCACAGCTACTTTATTTTTTGTAGTTTTTTATCCTAAAAAATGTCTGGATATGTTACACAGATGTGTAGAAAAACTTTTTCCAACGGAGTGAATCTGAATAAAAACTGATGGGAATATTTTCCAATTCAGCTCCCACTGGAAAAAATCCTCAAAAATTGTGTAATTACTACTTTCAAACATATTTTCTTCTCATCCTTTCAGCTCTTTCATTATTTTAATAATGCGCAAAAAAACATTGCCGTTGTGTAAATATTGCACTGGTAATTGGTAACACAATCTGTGATTTTTAACCCGAATCGTAGGGAAATGATCAAATTACCCTGATTTTTGTAATGAATTAATGACAACTTGGAATAGGAAAGAAGGAGGAGTGCCGAAGGGATTTGAGGAAGTAGTTTGTTCATAAAGACTAGAGTTGGAAGGGATTAAATGAGAATGGATAAGTAATTTAATGAATTAATTACTGAAAAGTAGTAGTATTTACTTTGTTCTTAACTAGCCTCAACTTACAATAAATCCCCGTTAATGACATGTTCCAAATGTTCATAATTTAAGAACAAAACCTCAGCCTTTTCATTAAGACCTTCTTTGTATATTAACCAAGTCTTTGTCTAAGTTTGTTGCTTGGCCCAAATTAAATAAATTTTTGTCATACAAGCTATCTTCTCAGTTATTTACCCGTTTCTATCTCATTCCTTTACCGAGAGAATTGGACAAAGTACATTGAAAGAACTGCCTGTAAACCTCGTCATTTGAGCTGAGAGTAGAGGTGGTCAACTACTCTGCTTTGTTGGGATACACCCAATGCCTAAAAATCAGAGAAAATTTTCTGCTGTAACTTGATAGTGGATTCATGTCCCTCTTGTTGATCTTTGACTTACAAAAAGGAAACAACAACATCTTAAAGTTTTCCACTTTCTTCAACCTTCTTATATTAAATAACTCACAAGGTGAATGAGTTTGGGCTAAGCTGGCTTACAAAGTTATACGACATGCGTGTCATGATTCAAATATGCCATTTTGCTGGATTAAATCCGATAAAACCTTACGTGTGTAATTTCCTTTTGGTTTGACTTTCACAGGAATTAACCATCTTTTTACTTTCCGCATCCCTCTTAAAAAACTCAATGCCCAGCAATGTTGATCATGACGTGGAACCTCTTTCCACGCTATGTCAACAATTCCCTTTCAACCTAAATACCGATCGGTCATCAAGATCAAACACTTTTTTTTCTCCAAACTCGTTCAATACTTGGGAACATGCAATGATTATATTTTGAAGAATGCCAGGTTAAAAGAATTCTTTTCAAATTCTTTGAAAAAATCTTGCAATTAATTTGCAATTTCCCAGGGCAAATTATAAACCTTGTGATTTCATTGACTTTTTTGCTAAAATAACATGACAGGCTACATTGTAGCTGGTTTCAAGCTCGTTGCTTTTAGCAAACCAATTAGGGGAACTGGGTGGTATCGGCTGAGAAACTAGAAAGGATTGGAAATGTCCAAATTTACTTTTTTCCTATCTCTATTTGCTCTGGTAAAAGGTATGTTTGGTAGTAAACCCATTTCGCTTGACATGCATGCCTACGACATAAATCCTTTTCCAGTTTTCAAATCCATTTGCAACTCCTTTTTAAATACTCCGACCTCCTCTAAAATGTACGTTAAAAGCAAAGTTTTTTGTCTTTTTTCTCCATTCAATTTGAATACTTTTTCGTTTGAAGAGATAAAAAGGGAAAGCATGAGAAATCAAACAAGGAAACAAAGCTTTTTACTAGACTTTAAGCTATAATAGTAAAAAAGTGGAAAACAGCGTTCAAAAGAAATAGAGAATACGCTTTGGGCAAAAGACAACTCAATTTTATAAATTATATTTTAAAATCAAAACTATTTTTTCTCATATTTGACTTACGGCTACGATCCACAACTGGTGTCGGTGGAAGAAATTAAGGGTGCAAAAAGTAGCTACTTTGGGGCAATGTAAGCCTTCTCTAGGAAAATGCTCGCGGATAAATTCACAAACTTCACTACAGAGAGTGTCAAACGAAAAACTTTTCCCCTACGACTATATCTTCTCTTACAAAGTGCGCAACTTGAAGAGAGTGGTGGAATGAGATCACTTCCATCAGCCAGTCTGTCACAAACTACTTGTCTTATTCCTGATTTTGGCCTCCTTATACCCTGCTTCCTGAAGAAAAACTCAACTAAAATATGTTTTCGAGAATGATGATAAGGGACAAGTATCAAAACCACCACTTGCTGCTCCCAGCTCTATATTTTAATGTACAATGTGCCAACAAAAACAGTTTCCTCTCCATTTCATATTTCTAATGATATGGGGAAAATGTATTTATCTATAGTGATAAGCTAAGGAAAATCTGTAAATTGAATGAGAATGCATGAACACTACATTACAAAAGATTGTTATTTCATGAATGTGCATATCTAAAAGTATCATGTTTCCTGGCTACTCCAACTGGTAAAGGCTAGTCAAAAATATTTAGAGGAGGTGGATATTAGACGATAATAACGGGTGATATTCGCCACTTTTCCCTGTTTTTGTGGTGGCAAATGGGTTTCAATTTTGTCGATGGTGTTTCACATGAGAATATTGTTTGCTCCAACATACATATCATTAGCAGTCATTGTTGGTTAAATCTGCTTGAGGAGGAGAAACCGATATTGAAAAGTTGGCGTCTCACTTTATTCTTCTGTACGTATGATGAAAATACCGCCCTCCTTTAAAAGGAACGGAGAAATTTGTTTTCACTGTTAGATAAACAAATAATCAATTTGGAAGATTTAAAATCAATTATATTAAAATATTTGCTTTATAAAATCAGAAAAGCCAAGGACAAAATTTGTAGTTTTAATTCAAATTTCGCATATTGTTTGGAACTGAAATAATGAAATGGAAAATGTGATCAAAGTCGTTTGTTGACGATTTGATTGAGCGGTTTGGTTGATGAAGTTGATGAGCTCAAAGAATTCTTTGATCAATTAGTACTTAACCTTTCATATTCTTTCTAAGAAAGGATTTATTTTACAAATAGTAATTATGTTATTTAAATACCATAATGATAAATATATTAAAGTTTTGATCTTATTAGTTTACATTCAGCGAAATGTTGATGCCAATACTAAATTCGTTTGAAGAAAATTGTAAAAAAGGGTAAATAAACGCCCACTTCTTCTTATTAAATTTCAATTACCGCCCATACCGCTCAAATTTCTGGATTGTGCACAACTCAAATTACAAAGTCACTGTCGAAGCTATTGAACATATTTCCAGGATTAACAAACTACTTTATTTACCAAAGCAAAATCCAGGTTTTGATTGATCTTTTATTTAAATAAGTCAAATTACGATAAAGTTTAAAGGAATGGATTTTATTCATTTATACCCGGGTATATTTGAACAAATGGAAAAATTCCGTTCTATTCTCACGCGCGTTTCGTTCCGTGATTATTTCTTTCTTTTATATTATTCCACACGATCCACTTGTAATTTTGCTGGAATGACCCAATAATAACCAACTTGAATGTAAAAAAGTCGTGACACACTCCACACGCGTCCGAGTTTTCAGAGGCGTCAATGTGGGTAGAAAGAGGATGCTCAAGTGTGTTTGTTATCTCTTACCACTACCAAAATGTGGCTATTCCATCCCCAAAATATCCGCTATTATTCCACAAGGTTTACAAGACAAATTGCAATAAGAAAGGTGGAATGACGGTATCAAATTGTATTAAAAGGGTAAAAGGGCACGTTGCAAAACATGAAAAATCCTTAGGTAAAATGATATCATCATGCGAACCACGCTTTTATTTGAAACGGGTTTGTAGTTTTTTCACAATGCTTTGGTTTATGAGAAAAATCTATTTTGATATCATTTCAAACCATTCAAATTGTTACAATATGTTTGCATATTCTGTTCTGTCACGTCTTTCCAAATAGAAGTGCGACGCTGTGTTAAAATCGTAAAGGCGGTAAATATAGGAACAAAGTTGTACTGTGCATCCCGATAATTCACAACTATTTTACGTGACTTTATTGCAAGAAAGTAGTAAAAACGGTTTATGTCTATTCTACACCTTTTTATTACAAGAAAGTCCATTGACAGAATAACAGAAAGCAAATGACATAGTCATAATCTTCGATAGCAACAGGAGCATTGAGAAAACTCAAATATGTGATCTTTCCGATCACTAATGTATGAATCCTGCAGCGTCATCATTTTTCTCTGAAATGTAAGTAGAAATTGTCATTTTGGAGATTTAGCGAAAGTTAGGAAAATGTAGGAAGGAAATCTATTTCGCTCTGAGCAAAGAAAACACTGATTTTTTCCTTACTACTCATCTCTAGTTTTCTTATTCAACTCCTTAGCAATAAAAACGATGACAATTCCAATGATTAAAATTATGTTTCGTGTCCCAGAGTAATAAACAGGTTTGATACATTTTTCACGTTTATATGCCGAATTTCATGTCCACCAATAATAAACAAGGAAACCAGGAAGGAGAAGATAATTCTACCATTTGCCCTACCGTTGAAATCTTGAAAGGTTTGACCATTTTAGCTATTTGTCCTAAAATCAAAATCTCTTGGAGATACTGCTTCAAGCTTAAAAAATTCTTATTTTTAGCTGATTCTGCTTACTTCCGCCATTCCATATCTCAATCTTGAAAAAGTTGATGACGTGGCCAATGTCTGAAAACAGGAAGCCTTCTTCCTTGGATTTCCATTCAGCTCAAAAGTAAATGATGCAACCTACTTGATCTTGATCCCTTCATTTCGCTTACTATTAGCCCCTTTTTACCTAAGCCTACACAAAGGATGATGAATAAAAAGCCTTGCATTAGTGTAATAATGCCCTGAAATGAAATAAAGTCGTTTCTATTTTTACCCGAAATCGAATTCTTATAGAAAATGAACTTCGTTTTGAACTTAGTTTTGCTCCGTTCTAATTTATATTGAAACAAGCTTGTACAGAAAGCAGTGATGACCAGAGTTAGTGAAAGCCATGTCCCAAGTAAAATTCTTAATAGTTTTTGGGTTTGAATATGTTTTGTGTTTACAATGTATAAAAGAGGTTGGCATTATTAAAATGAAAAAGTCAAACGTCAAACGAAGCTTCAACCACGAAAATACCTTTGTACTTGAGAGTACAACGTTCTATTCATGAAAATATGTAAATACGGCTATGAAATTTCACCTAAAAGTTATGAATAGTCTACAAAATCCGTTTTTAAAAGATGTTGAGAGAACAGGGGCTGATTTTTATTAGGGTAATCACAACGATGGTTTCACATTTTCCTTTTCAGGCATATACTTGAAGATATTTAAAACTTCTATTGCTTGTGCCCATCCCGGCATATGAGAAACCCTCTTGTCAACACAAGTTTCGCATAATGAATGTATTCAACTAGCAACATTTAAATGTCAGCAATATCGATTAAGGCTCATGGTCTGATGATCACATTGAAAGTTGAAAATGTCACAGAAACATTTGAGATAGGGAGAGTATGTAAAGCCTTGTTTCCATTGTTCCTTATCAATTTACTCTGCCGATGATGATATTGCAACTCGCATTGCTGTACAAGGAAGTAAAAAGATTTGCGTTTTCTTCATCATTTCCGTGCTATTTCAATACTTTTTCTTTAGAAGCTTTTAGTAAAGAATCACAAAGAGTATTCATTACAGCTTCAAGCTTTTGGAAAGGTCTCCGACAGAATAATAGTCTGCATGAAATTATATTTACCTAAGAAATATCTTGAATACTGATGAAAATTCCTGTTCTTAACATTGCTCAAATTAGATTAATGTAGTTAATTAAACCACAGCCGGAAGTGCAATAGCAATATCGGTAAAAACGTGCCGAGCATAAAATAAGTGTGAATTTAAATAATTCACTTGTTTCAATGATTCAAAATATCTGAAATATTTTTATATTTTAAGCAATTTGCGTCTTTTTTCTGTCAGGATGATTTTGATTGAAAGGAAATAACGTATGAGGATTGTGGTCAGATGATAAGTGTGTTTAAATGATACAAAGGAAAGCTATTGAATTGGTAAAAATATTAATTTTCCAACCGTGTTTTACTGATAATAGCGGCGAGAACACGTTGTACTCCTTATCTTTGCATACAGCCACAGAAGGAGAAAAGAGAAAAACTCCAATTTTGTTGAAACAAACGCAAGTTATTAGAGAGTATTAAATAAGATTGAATTTTCCTATTCCCTGCCACTCACATTTCTTCTTAGGAAACTCAATTCCTAATCAAAGGAGTTTATAAATGTTCAAAGTTTCTCCTGATAAAATACGATAAAACAAGACATGAGGGCATGACAAGGAAATGAGAATGTTGTGAAGCTTTTTTTCCTACCAAAACAACATTTTTCATCAGGTTTTAAATCATTTTAAAAATCTAGTTTTCACAAGTAAAAGTAACGAGATAGAGAAAATTGCTTTCACCCGTCTAGCAGCTGCTTATTAGCCAACACTTTCTCAAATTTCCACGAGTGATGCAACTGATTTCGAAACTAAAACGCAAAAGGTGGTCTTTCTAGTCTTGTATTGATTAACGACCAAGCTATTTCAATATGTGTTTGTTTTTCCAAATTGTCTTTAAAAATTGTTTCTCTTGCATAACACTTTTAATTATAATTTTTAAGCAATTTTTATAAAACTAAGAAATTCTTTCGGGCACAAGAACCAATGATTGCTACTATTACCTCATAAAATATTACAATTTATTTATTATCTTCATTGCATATTATTATCTGCGTAAATACCTGGTATGTTAGACACGATGATTCAACTGACAATTACCTTACTTCAATGAGTTTCTCATTTCGAAATCATTTTGAACCTTGCAACTTTGCTAAAAAATATTTTACGATGTACTAAAAACCCAGTGAAAGGGGTTTTATAGACGTAATTTAACTTTTGAAACTCTTTCTATCTTATGTATAGTTTGTATAAATTGGAAAACGCTGACGGGTGTACAGTAGAATGTCTCTACGAGATTTGTGTCCTTTTATAGACACTTTTTTCAGGTTTATTGCAATTTCTGTTATAAAACGAGGGTATCTTCAGGCTAAAAATATTCTCACATTTAATAAAAAATTGAAAAAGATCAAGTCAATAATAAAAAGACTTTTGCATTTAGGAGGAGAAAAGTTTTTGGAATATGAATACTTTCATGAAAAAAATCCTTTTGGAAAAATGTCGACATCTAGGAATTCTAAAAGACACTTATGACTTGCAGCCAGCAGCAGTTTTACTGTTTTTCGCCAGATGTCCAAACCACGCAATAAATGTTAATAGCGATAATAATTTCAGATTTGTAAATAAATCTACATGCAATAACGTAAATAATCTAACTAATATAGCCAACAGAAACTCTGGAATTGAACACAAGCAAAAGGTATTTCGAAAAGTATTGCAATCATCATAAAAAATTATTCAAATCAAAGACATCAGCTTTTTCAACGGATACAGGGATTAAAATATATTTCTACAAGGAAATGAAATTCTACTAATACAGTAAAAAGTGCTAAAAATGCTGCGTTAAATTTATATTATGCAACTTTTTAAAACGATAAAACCTTACCTCCAAGTCAAATGTGTATTAGGCCACTTCTGTCCTTGAACAATGTAGCGACGATGCCTTCTACCTTGAGCATTGTTAGAATTAAATTGCCCCGCAAGAATATCAGGAACTCCACATCTTGGCCTTTGTATTAATTTTAACGTAGCAGCATCCAATTCTCCCGTAACCGTTAAGTTTGCAAATCCCTGAAAATATTTTTAATTAAAATCTCGTATGACAATTTTAACAATAAAAAAGATGTGTGATTATTTTAAAAGACACCCACCTGAAGCTCGCGAATTGCCTCACGATACCGTTCTTCCGTTACTTGGTTCCGTATTTCGAACCCGGACTGCGGCAAGTATCCAAATTTAAGTAGGTAGTGTTGCTATTGTTCCACGAGATGATCATAAATTTAAAAAAATATTTGCAAGTCATTATTAAACTTTTATCACGATGAAGCCGGTAATAAAAACCAAGAATTTTGTATCTCTCTATTGGCATCGTGCGTAGCACAACTCCAGGCATGTGTGAATTATTCATATCGTTTTTGGTATTGCCTTATTTGCAAAATTACGACTGACGTGGTGCAGTATTTCACTGCAAGCACTCAATTACCCTTTAAAGATACCGAGTTAATGAAAGAGGAGGAGGACGTTCAGACAAACAAAAAATATTTCATCTTTCAACCCTTCATTTAAAAAAATTAAATCCTTCTTCAACTGATTGTTACGATGCCGAGACATGCAAGAGAATAACGTGTTGAATGAAAAAGCCATTGCTCTTGATATATTTTTGTATTTTTTCGTAGCATTCACATTTATCCTGTGAGTTTTCATTCACCAAGTTAATTTCAGGGTGAATGGAAGGAAGAGTAAAAAGTAACTTTTCATACTATACCCGTTTGTAAAGTGTGTTTCATAAACGCAAGTTGCCTGAGTAAGTAATTTGAGCAATGAGAAGAAATGAAATGTCAGGCTAATCATGAATCTGGAGTTTACTTTTTGGAGAAAAGGATATTGCCAAAGTTGTGCGTATGGGGTTTTAATATTTCATACAACATATCCATAAACATTGAGGAAAAGCATTTCACATTACGTAATCATTTATTCCGACTTAAGTATATTAGAGGGGAAGCCCAGTGTCGCCAGATGTGTCTCTTGGGTAAAAACAAAGAGCAAAATGTCAATTCTGAGAAATGCATAAATGCATGAAGTCTTGATGGGATGTGCATTATGCGTCAAATAGAGGTAGCTGTTATTACAATTTACGCATAAATTGGATTAAGTGTGCAATTTAGTAAATGACGCATCGATTTGCCATTTCACAAGAAGTGAAGTAAAACAGAAATTTCTGGTGGGAGTAGGAAATATAAAAATACAGTTCTCGTTGAGTTTTGCAATTTTTCAATATGAAAAAATCTGAAAGTTCTATGATGAAACTAAAAATGAGTCATGTTTTCATAGCTATTTCAAGCATTAAAATAGCTGTAATATAATACCGTCTGTTATAGCTTATATTTGCATACTCCAAGGTCTTTAGAAGGGGGCCAGAAGTAAAATGCCATAAATGGGCATATTTGAAATCGTGATTCTGTCTGGGTATATTTTAAATCTTAATATTTTTATTGTACAATATGTTTCTAAACAAACATAGATAAATTTCACACATTTTTTGAACTCTCCAACTGCAAATGTCATAAAATGGTTCATACTCGGTCAGTAATAACATCAATTTCTTGTGCATTAAGAGACATGCCAAGAACTCCCGTTAGCTGCAAAAAAAGCAATTTTCAAAATATTCTGAATATTGGGGGGCCTGTTATGCCAAAAGGAAAGATCGTAAATAACTCTTGTATGTCTCATACCTCTTAAATAAATAACGATAATGTTCATACTGGAAATGAGGAAACCATAGCAAATTCTTTAAAAACTACCCTCACTTACATGCTAAAATTATAACGATCATTATTAAAGTCATGTAAACTATTAGAATTTTTACCCATAGCGTAAATATTTACCAAAAAAGATATGTACGAAAAGGGGTAACTGATACTCGTAAAAGCAAGTTTGAGAATAAAAAGAGACCATTTTATATTTACTTAGAACACCGTCTTTACTTTCATTTCACTGGATTTGCATTATAAATGAAAGGTGAACCATTTGGATATGCCTACAAATCACACATGTAAACTCTTATTTCCAAACTGCGAAATTCGCATGTTCGTTCCCAGACTCTTTACGATATGCACAATAAAGGGAATGAACTCCAGCTGCTTATTGAAGAAGACAGTATGGAAGAATATTACCCGTAATATAGTTATTCATTTATTTAAACTGAGGCAGTTACATGTGCGTGCAAGCTTCAAA
This sequence comes from Lepidocyrtus fimetarius, assembly GCA_036507315.1. NCBI lineage: Eukaryota > Metazoa > Arthropoda > Collembola > Entomobryomorpha > Entomobryidae > Lepidocyrtus > Lepidocyrtus fimetarius. Next base: position 35,285 of record JAANSO010000362.1, read on the forward strand.
AAGAACAAAGTTGTTCCATCCAAGAAAAGGATCATAGTTTCAACATCTGTTCTTGTTTTTTTAGATGCACTATCCAGTGCCAAAATTTTTGTAATAAGCTTAATATTTTCATAAATTGAGTCCTTTCTCAGAGCGAGCTTTCTCTATTATCCTCATCCAACCAGAAACACTTTGGGACGACTTGCCACAATTTATTTCAACAAGTTGTTTCCAACACGGGGCAGAATTAAATATTTTACTATGAAATTACTGTGGTTGTGTTACAATTCGTTAACCTACCTTAAAATTTCTGCACTTGGTTGATATTTTTATTATTTTTAAGACAATTCACTTTGACGGGTTTGTCTAAAAAATAAGGTTACTGACATCGTATACAACTTTTATATAACGGCACCGGATGCAAAAGTGTGCTACGGGAAAGTAAACGTATGGATGAGTTGAAATCAAGAAAAAACACACAAAAGCTTTGAGTAGATTACATAACATCAACAATCTATCTGCTAGGATAGTACGTTTTCTAAGTTTTGGCAACAAACGAGACGTTTCCTTCGGAAAGTGCCAAACACAAAAGTTTAAGTGTCTTTGGTAGGAATGAATGGAAATGCAGCTAAATTTGAGATGTCAACAGAACCGTCACTACCATCATCGTTCTCATCATAGTGATCGTGAGCAGCGGCACATGTAACCAAATTACCGGAACAAACCCTCTCAAGAATATGGTTGAATAGAAAAACAGACCGTTCATTTTTATTTGAATGTTTGAATAAGTTGTAACCATTTTGAAAATATAAAAACCCGCATCTCCTACTTTATTTGGATTATTCCAAGGCTTATTTTTTTTAAACTTTTGCATCCATAAGTACTTTAGAAACCCTTTTTTAAAAAACTTTTATGTCTAAAGTTAAATTTGTCATTTCCAAATATAGTTTCAAGTAAATCCTGAAATTCATTTCAATTGCTCCAACAAGAGCGTTGTGGCTAAAACTTTACCAACTTTTCCAAAACACTTTTCCATGAGCTCCTTAAATTAGCAAAGAAAGATTTGCTCATATTCATAATTTCTGTAATTATAGTTAGTGTAGGTAGAATAAAGGAGCAGGGAAAGCTTAAAAAGTATAATCCGTAATAAAATTTAATGTGTGTGTGGTAGAGCTGGTGGGTGATTTATTTACAAAAATATTAGCATCATTTAAATCACAAAGTTTGCCGAAATTCATAAAACTATTTTCACTTTACCTCTCTAGTTATGCATAGAATATTACTTTAAACAACTTCAAAGTTTGCTGTAAAAAATATGAAAATATGCAGTTTTTAATTGTTATTTACCTGGTTTTATTTTAGAAATTGATATTTTGCGAATCGTTGCATTAATCAAAATTATACTTCAATGTTTTACTTTGCAAAGACATGTGCCAAGTTTCGTAATTTTAGTTTAAATAACAATTTCAATATAAAATGTCTTGTTTAAAATCAGTTTGTTTACCTGTTTTTTATCGAGTCAACGTTATAGTTTGCTACAGATTTCTGCAGTGTTGGCATTGCTTCGTTTATTGCTTCCTCTCCCTACAGCGATTTTAACACTCTTGTAAAATCATTTTGCAAGGAGGAAAAATCTGAGATGGCTTTGCGCTAATTTACTGTAGCAGAAATCCTATTGCAAGAGGAAGGAAAGATGTAGTACTACGGGAAGGATATTTCATCTAGTTCAGCTTCATTTTCAGTGTTCAACTACGACAGTGTATTTATATAGTTCAATCAATGTTGGCAGTTGGCAATGTTGTCGACATGGCTAAATATATTTACACGTTTTAACTGCCTTTTTTAATACAAAAGCGACAAAATATTTACGCTTTATTGCTGGCAATTTTTACTCAATCTCTCCAAAAACAGTAAAATATGAACCTATGCAAAAATATTTTCCTTTTTTGCAAAAAAACTCATGAACTCAAAATTGTACTTTTGAGAAAAGCATTAGATAAAGCGGTGTTGTTTTAGATGAAAAACATATTGCGTAAAACTCCACTGAAAGAACTAGTAGCTTTTTAGTAGCTGTAGGTGAGCTTTGTATTTACCTCTCCATGATTTATTAGCCTTGCCACCTTCCTTTTAAAGTGGTTTGACAAAGTCAATTTGTTATCGGAAAATGGAGTAGTTTCACAATTCAACAGCCATTTACAAAAGTAACCTGAAACTTTAATATCCCTTCCTAGAGGAAATGCTTAGAAGCCTTTTCCCCAAATGATTGAATACTGGTGAGGGAAGACAATGTATTTGAGTTTAATTTGCTTTCGGTAATAATGCTCCTTCCATGAGTAAATTTTTTGCGTCATTATAAAAGGACACGGATAAATCTTTCTCACAAAAAGAAATTTCCACAAGGCGGTAAGCAATAACTTTATAAACTTTTTATATAGCGGTGCAATAGAGAAATGTATGAAAATGTAAGAGAAACTTTTACAAAACTTTAATTGGAAAGTTTGCAGCACCCACCTCTAATTCAAGTTTTTGTCTAGAGCTACCAGCAACAAAGACCCTGACATTTTGCATAATGAATTTATTGTGTTTGTGGACAGATGAAGAAATATTGCAAAGAACTGCTCGTTAAATAACTTCTAGAGGACTACATGCACAGATTTGAAAGTAAAGTCTCCCACACTTTATTAAATGCTACAATCTAACAAAGCTACAACGTGAACATTGTTGCAGCTTTAACAGTTGATTGATAGCGAATGCAATGAATTTCCATTTATGGATTATCTTTACAATGCTTTAATAGCTTCCAACAGAGTCAATATCGGGGCATCGTATTGTCTTGTCAGGGACGTTCATTCAGGTTGGATTAAAGACATAAACTTTGCTAGCCCTTCACACCTTCTTGCGCAATTATCGACGTTTGAGGTTATCCCGTTCAAAAACAATTTTTAACTAAAAAGCCTTTATTTTTGGCGAATTTTGAAGAAAATTGCAACAAAAATGTTGTGTAATGTTTGCGTTTATGAAATAAATCATTGACTATTGCTGCTTTTATCGCCAGGATTGAGAGTAATTGCTGGAATTGCAAAGTTTAAATGTTTTTGCAGTCGGTCAATCTCAAGCTTTTTTGACTGCAATAAAAGAAATAAACAGACACCGTGGCAACAAACTAATCAATCATTACTGCCCATCATCTTCACGACCATAGACCTATGCCAATCCGATAAAGTCTTACGCTCAAGCTTATTCCACACTAGAGCAAGCAAGTAGACCTTGTCTATTGACCTTTCTGGCGTCAAGAAATGCAGATGGTTCTTGTCTTACGAATGTATCAATTTTTCAAATGTGTCACTGCTCTATCACAGATAGTTGATGGACACCATTTAAATAAAAGGTAATAAGCCTGCATACACACTAGCTTCAAAGTTTGCATTTTATTTGCATATATTGTGATTCATTTAGTTTTTGCAAATCTGACAATAAATTATACTTTTTGCACAAACCGTTTCTAATTTTGCAAAATCTGTCTATTTTTGTTTAGATGTTTAACGTTCTTGAGTTAAAGGATGGACGAATACACAGACAAGCTAAT